>QZLH01000689.1:27666-67832 GCA_003833135.1 Oehlia diaphana
TTTTTTTGATTATCCTGAAAGATAACCAATTCATTTATTATTAACAGGATTTTTAGCCCAAATAAGTTCGAAACCCACTAGATATAACGTCGGCTCAAAAGCCGCTCGAAATCACGTGATCCGAGCGTTTCCATCCCTAATCATAATTCCAGTAATCGATGATCTATTAATTTTCCATAATAGTACATATTATATAACTTAAAAACAACACCAAGAATTTCGAGAAAAAGCAACTTCTATTCCTAACCGATTTTAATTATTTCAGTTTAATTAGTCATTTGATAATCATCTAACATAGCATTAAGTATGATTGATATATAATTGGAATTTGAAAATTAACTGGCCTTACTCTAATCTTTATTTCTGTTTAACTTTTCTTACTATTTTTAAAATAAATTAATTTATAAATGTTTGTAAAAATAAAAATAATAAATAAATAAAAAAATAATAAATTTCTTCTCTTCATAAAATACTAAAAGGTATTCTACTTTTCCTCATAAAATTTTTTTTTGATTTAATTGATTCTCATAAATCATAATAATTCTATTATTAACAAATGTAATTAATAAATATATTTTTCCAATCTCTTATTACATGATATATTAAATATTTATGGTGGCTACTCAAAAAATATGTATATTCAAAATTAATCATGGAATTAACCTACAAGATTTTTATGTTAACAATTTGTCATTATTTAAGAATTTGAAGTTTTAGTTACTTTAATGTCATAGCATGTCTTGAAGATGAATATACATTATTTATTTTGATCTCGCACATTGGAAATGGTTTTATACTATATACATCATTTTGATAATTTATATTTAATAATTGGATAAGTTAAGAAAAATCAAGATTTATTTAAATTACAAACTAAGAACTTTGTGAAATATTCAATACTCTAATATTAGTGTTTAAGTAAAAAAAAAAAAGAATATAAATATTTAATATTTGGATAAGCCATATAAAAAAGAATTGTTTAAATTACAAACTGAATTATAAAACTAATATAATATTAACATTAAAATTATTTTGCACGTATTTCTTTCAATAATTTCTCTAATTCCTCTAATTTATCTAATTTTTCATCATAAGATTTTAATTTCTCCAATACCTCATTGTTAACAGAATTATTTTCAATTCGAAGTACTTTGAATAAATTTTTCCGCATCTCTATGAATTCTTTAGTATCCCATTCACCCTCTTTAATCAATCTTTTAATTTCTACTCGAGTCTTATCAACATCAGCATAATAATGTCTTGAAAAATAAATTCAAATAATTAATAAAATCATAACAAGGCTTCTTTTTAAAAAGTAAAATTACATACATTACTTCAGGAAACCATGTTTGCCAACGTCTCTGATTTGGTAACAGATAAAATAACTCAATCTCAGCCAAAATCTTTAAAAAATAAAATTGAAATATATTAGTATATTTACAGAAATGAAATGATTAATAATAATATATTATTATTATTTACCTCTGCCTTCTGCATCAAATATGAGACTCTATTATTATCTTCTACAATTGCTATATTGAGTAATCCAATTAACAAGTTCATAAGATATACAACAACTAAAAGGGAAAATAAAACAATTATTACTGCAATTGATGGATTTTCTGTATATGGCCAATTGGATAATGCACTTGAATCACCTATTGATAAGAAGAATTGCTTAAAAATATTAGAATAATATTATGTATATTTACATAATTATGAAAATTAGATATACCTATCAAAAATAAATATATAGCAAAAAGAGAAGTTTTAATATCTATAAACATGTTCGTATTTTTATCAGGAATTTGAATCATAAGTGGATTGGAATTTATATTTCCATTATTATCAATATGACCATAACTAGGAGCTAAATTCCAAGGATTATTTGGATCATCATTATTATTTGTATTATACTGTTCAAGTGAAATTTCAGATTTTGGTGATAATAAAATATAAAATGCATGTGCAAAACTTATTATGATAATGAATAAAACTAATAAAAAAGAAATTATCTTTTTTCCGACACTAACAATAATTGCAAAATATACACCAAAATATTCAAATGCTCTAAAAAATAACAAAAATTTTATATCTAAAAATAAGCATGAAAAAGAAAGCAATTCAATTAGATACTTATTATTGGTCTTATTGTTTGTTTGAAGCCAATAAATAGAAGTGTAAATTGAAAGCACATAAGCAATTATATCTACAATATTAAAGTATTATATAATTAATTTCAATTTTTTAAAACATAGTAAAATAATTAATTTAAACATTTATATTTACCAAAAATATTCCAAAAATTACAGAACCACTTAGTAATATTATAAAGAAATTGACGAATTTCTAAAATCAGATGAATAAATCCAAGTATAATTGAAGCAATAAAAAGTTGTTGTCTAACTTCTTCATTAATATATTGCTGAGGAATTGTTGCAGCAGTAGTAAAGCATCCAAGCAAAGCCATAAATAAAATCCAAATCATTGCATAATAATATTTTCCATAAGTATTCCATTTAAAATTAATTAATGCTTCACCATTCCATGTTTTATAGATATTTCTGTTTGTTATTACAGTAAATGGACTAGGTTGTGGTCTAATTATTTCTATAAACCAATTATAATCTTTTGAATAATTAACAAAATTAAAATAAGGGATAATAAAAGTAATTGTAGGTGTCATTTTTATAAAGTATTTCTTAAAAAATTTAGAAATAAAATCTCCAATATAGGAATAAGGATGAGAAAATGCATCTATTGTAGTATAAACATCATTAATAAAATTGTATTTAAATAAAATATAACATGTAGCAAAATAAAGGGGTATAATTAAAAATATTATTAAAGATTTAATAACCCATATAATTAAAAATAATAAAACTCTAAAATCTTTAAGACCATGATGACGGTTAAGCATGGCATAATTAAATTTATGTTGGTACTTTGACCATAAAATAGATTTTGATAAATTAGCTATTTGAGGAGATTGAAAAAAAGAATGAAGATGGAAATTTTTATTTTGATGCTCTATACTATAAAAAGAAGAATCTATGATCATATTTGTTTCTGATGAATATTTTAAAATATATTCTGGATAATATTCGTCTAGTAATGACATTGTGGAAGTGATAATGCTTAAAAATGACTTATTATTCATTAAATCCTCTTTAAAATAAGTCATACATTTTTTATAAATATCATCAATTAATTCTAACTTATGTTCTTTAATTGCAAATTTTAATAATTCACCTCCATATTTCAAAAGATCTAACTTATTATTCATTACATCTGAAACCCATCCATCTAATCTAAAACTATCATGATTTGGTAACGGCAAAGTAGATTTTGAAAATATTTTTTCATAATGTTGACGTATTTCCACATATATTTTATTGGAATACTCAGATAATATATTATCCTCTAATTCCATAAAATAAAAATAGTTTAAAAAAATAGATTTGTCCTTTTCACTAAATTTGTTATTTTCACTAAAAGTATAAATAAGAATACCAAATGATGTCAATATAACAATATCATCATTATTAAATAATGAGCTCGTAACTAGAGAGGAATAATAATAAGGATAATTTTCAATTCTTGTGCTAATAGATTCCCATCTAGTACTAATTTTTTTGAAAACTTCCAGTTTAATTTTTTCACTATTAATTTTTTTGCTATCATAAGTACATACACGCCATTTAATTAAATTTCCAGTTAATTCAATTGATTCGTCATAATCATCTTTTTCATTATCATTTGTTTTGGCTTCTTGAAAAAATGTAGATACAGTATCCATATATAGATTAAATGAATAAACATTTAAGTGTTTGTAAGTTTTCTCATCACATTCAATAATTTTATTATTTTCTTTATTTAATCCATCAGAATTTTCAGATGAAATTGACATCTTAGATTTCCAAACACTTCTATTTAGAATTCCAAACACAAACTTTGTTTGATCATCAGTTGATTCATCAGTTGGTTTATCAATTGGTTTATCAATTGGTTCATCAATTGGTTTATCAAGTAAAGTTTTATTCCTCTTATTTTTGTATTTATTGTTCCAACAATATTTGATTTCTTTATCTGGGGTGTAATAGAATAAAAAAGGAAAAACAAATAAGCCAGTATGATTCATAAAATTATATAGTTGAATATCTACATAAATAAAATAATGATTAATATGAGTAATAATTAAGATATAAAAATATAAATAAAATTTTTAAAAAATGATTACCATCATTTATACCCAAAGAAGCAATAGGAATTTCCAATTCGATTGAATAAACAATGATTCTATCATTGATTTTTAGAAAAATAAACTTTTCATTACTAAATATTCCGATATTTTTTGTTTCAAACTAAAAAAAAAATAAATAGTATTTAATATATTTAATTATAATTTAACATCAATTGTTTAAGAATAATTTTATAATATTTATTACCTTATTCTTATCCTTATTATTATCAAATATTTTTACACTTCTCTCAGTATTAATATTCCATTCATAAATGTAATCATTTGAAGTCAGGTAAACTTTATCATACTTTGATATAGTAATTAATTTATAATCCTTAGGTCTCTTGTAAAATCTTTTACATTCCCATTTGTTATTTTTAATTTGTGTGGAATAAATCAAAATAATATTTCTATAACTATATAAAATAAATTCACCTTTTAAATTAAAGGTACAATACTCTGCATAATCTTTTTCAAAATTTAATGCAACTTTTTTATCTTTATTATTCATATCGATTACTAAATAAATATTAAATTAAATATCAATTAGCATAAATTAATAATTACATAATCAAAAAATTTTTACTTACCAATAATAGTTTCATTAAAATCAATATAAGCAAGTTTCTTATCATCAGAAACACACAAACATTTGATTACATATTTACTATCTTCATTTTCTTCATTATTTTCATCTTCATTATCTTCATTATCTTCATTATTTTCATTTTCATTATCTTCATTATCTTCATTATTTTCATCTTCATTATCTTCATTATCTTCATTATTTTCATTTTCATTATCTTCATTATCTTCATTATTTTCATCTTCATTATTTTCATTATCTTCATTATCTTCATTATTTTCATTAATTTTAAAAGTTTGATCAAATTTAAGTTGAATCTTATCCATATCTTCAACATTCCAACCGACAATTGAACTATCTTCTTTACTATAAGTAATAAGGTATTTTTCATTTGGTGATATTTCTATCATAGTAATAGGTTTTCCATTATGTAGTTCATCATCGAAGGTAAATATTTTATTATCAACAAGTTTATCAACATCGATTTTATCAACATCACCGTTAATTTCGATTAAATGTCACTCATTTGATAAATATATAAAATTTATTACCAAAGAAATTATTTTTTATATCATCCATTTGTGATTATATACTTTTTTTTTTATTTGAAACACACGTGTAAATATGCATGATTGTACGTAAAATATTTCCTCTTATATAAAAAAAAAATATTTTTTTTTATTGTGAATAGCTAATTAAGCATTTTTCATTGAAATACGTGTTGAATATTCATGGCTGTACGTAAAATTTCGCCTCCTGCATAAGAAAAAATCTTTTTTTATTATGAAAAGTTAATTGGGCTTTTTTATTTGAAACACAATATGACTGTACCTCTGTAAAAAAAGTCGATCCATTTTTTTTATTCCATCTTTTTTCCGTAAAGGCTCATATTTCCGGAATTAATAACTTCATATCACGGAATTTATCGAATTATTGAATTTTCCGTGAATGAATCCGTAAAGACTCATTTTCAGAGTTTTTACATAAATAACGGATAAAATTTTTTATAGGGATACGGTAAAATTTCGCCTCTTGCATAAAAAAAAAATTCCTTTTATGAAACGTTGATTGATCAACTTTCGACATAAAATTTTCATTGTGAAATAATTATTTTTTATTTATTTATTTATTTATTTATTTTTTTTTGTGCGGTTGTACATGTTTATAAGGAAATTTCAAATAAATAATTTTAAAATAAACAGAAGTACCATTTTTGAAAAAGCATATTTTTTATTTAACTAAAATTATAGTATAAAACCTTACATAAAGAAAATATACGCACCGTAACTAGTAGTCTTATTTTATATAAACAAACAAGTTAACATTAAACATGGCAGGGAGCTATAGTCATAGTATAATTAGAACTGTAATAATTCTGACTTTTTTTTAATTAAGTTGGCTTATACTACCATACAGTATCATAATTATGATAAATAGTTTAAAAGAATTTCTAAATTTTAACTGGTGGAAAAATTACTGGTAGATCATATGATTGTGTATTAAATATTCACGTGATTTATTATGACGATGCAATTTCATTTGGCTCGCTTCGCTCGCCAGGTTTTTCTAGCCAAACCATAACTTTCACTTTATTTGCAAAATTTTTTTTTATATTTAACATATCCATAAAAAAAATGAGAAATTACTCTTAACTAGCTATTAACATAATTTTTTTATCATTTGGTAAAGGATGATCATTTTCGGTTTATTTTGCTTGTTAATCATTTTTGGCTTAGTTATTTCACTTGTTAATCATTTTAAGGTTAATTATCTTGATGATTGTTAATTTTTTGGTTCAAAAATAAAAAAATATATATATCAGAATATGTGATTAACTTTAAATAATAATACAGAATTACTTGATAAAGCATTTATTTAAAATCATTTTTAGAATTACTACCCTGAAAAAAAATTTTCATGATAGCATTATAACGATAATGAGATGACGATAATGAAAATTTACCGTTTGATTGTTGTTTATTTTTTTGGTTCAAAATAAAAAAAATATGTATCTATATTTAAATAAGTAATACAAACAAATTGTTTATTTACATAACATTAAATTTGTCATCCGGTTGTTGATCATTTTTGGCTGACAAAAATATTATTCAGTTTTCACATGATTTGCTAAAAATTTTATCCCACAATTTTTAAGCAAGAAAGAACATTCTATAAAAGTGCAATATGACCTTATGGGTGGGTGGGTGGTGCGTCACGTTATTGTAATGACTTGAAATGATTGACATGTCATGATAGGTTAACGTTAACGTTAACTTAACGTTAACATAAGATTAGTTTTTGAGTGATTTCCATTTTAAGATGCTGATCCCCCATCTTTGGTATTGATTTGCTGATTATATAAATACATTTCGAATCAAGCTTTTCTATTTTAGTACGATCGGCAACCAACAAATCTTTTAGTGTTTTAACCAACAAATCTTTTAGTGTTTTAATTAAACATGTCATTAAAAAAGAATATTTATCACATACTTTATTATTAAAGATAATCTCATTACTTGATGTCGATCCTTCGACAAAAGGAAAAAAGACGTTGAGAATAGGAGTTTATACAAAAGTTCTTTTTTTTTGCATATTCCTTGCATCCAGCTCGTTCGTCTTTCTTTAACTACCCGTAGACATAAAAAATTTTTTTCACATTACTTATAAAATATTAGCCTTTCGTCGTTAACAAAAACAAGTTACTTTCTAGAAACTATTGGCGTGTGCTAAGATATTAAGGAGGGAAGCAATTTATAGCCAAACTTCGTTACTAGAAAGGGCCTTTATTAAAAGTTTTATACAGTCTTCAGGCTTTTGCTTACAGGCTTCCGTGGGTTTCGTTATTTTTTTCTTCAAATTTTCGCCGAACTCTTGTAAGGGCGCAGCACAAAATTCTCAAGAAAGTTTGGGAAACACGGGAAATCCAATTATGGAACACAAGACTCGGAATAAAATTTTTTCCGTTAAATTGAATAAAAAGTTTTCTGCGCCGATCATAAGAAAGGGGTTATTTATCGTAGGATAGAAAACAAGTCGTCCATTTTCCCTATTTTATTATTTGTACCTTGTAACGCAAAGGGTATTTAAGTAAATAAATTATATATAGATACTCCGTGAAGTTCCCATCCAAAGATCTTCAAAACATTTTGCAACAAATATTCTTTTTGGTCATGATCTACTCATACGTTTAAGGAAATACTTTGGGTGAAAATTTAAATAATCATATTAATCATTAATCATTAATCATTACTATCATTAATCATTAATGATTATTAAGTAGAGTAGCCCCACCCTCCCACCTGGTGAAATTTGGTTTTATTTATAGATAATTAAATTAAAAAAAAAAAAAAAAAAATTGTGTAATTTTGTGTTAAAGATTTTTTCAACAAATGAATTAAAGACATGTAACATTTAACAAATAAAATTAAAACATGTAACATGTAAAAAATGTAAAAAACAAAAAAAAAAAAAATTTAATTATATCCGAATAAAGATAATCAATAAAATATAAAAAAAATCTCTGCCACATGATATACTGAGGCTTAATAATATACGTTTAAGTAATAAGCGAAAATCATAATTAATAATTAAATAAATTAAAATTAAATAAATAAAAAAATAATTGATAATAAAAAATGAAACAAATAATCGTGAAGAATAGTAAATAAAATTGTGAAGAAAAAAAAAATAATTTTTTTTTTTACGAAAATTAATTTATTAGGTCTCTATATGTCAAACAATTATGTGTTTAAAAGTAATTGGAAATGTTGAGGCTTAACGAGCTGTATGATCATTAAGATCATTAAAAAAAAAATTTTTCGATCTGCTAATACGGTTGTTACCGAAATACTGTATATCGGCAATTATTTATCGGATAACTAAAGATATTATATCATATATCGACACAATTACACGATTACCGACGAAATCCTTACTCAATACTACTGTACCTATCCTGGTATTCCGGTATTGTTCGTTAAGAATCGTCACGGTAAATAACTACAAAATACGATAAATAACAGCACCTGATGGTTATAAGACGAATCTTATAATAGACTATACAGAAACAACAAGTTATGTTATAGACCGAAAAATAATGATTTTATTAATAACGTAGGACAAGAAAATATAACAACACGATAAAAAAAAATGGTGAAAGGCCCTATAAAAAAAGGTAGATACGTTTTTTATACTGAAAGATACGTTTTGTATACTGAGAGATACGTCTAGATACGTCTAGATACGTCTAGATACGTTTTGAGATACGGAATTGTGCATTTTTCCGTATCTCAAAACGTATCTAGACGTATCTAGACGTATATCTCAGTACACATAACGTATCTTTCAGTATAAAAAACGTATCTACTTTTTTTATAGGGAGGAGGATAAAGATATATGTCTAAAGAGAATATGACTATAATTAACTAAAGATAATATTATGTATCGTAATATGACCCCCTATATTCTTCCTTTTTATCAATGAGCTAACCAAGGTGTATTTATAACTAATTCCCATCTCATTTTTCTATCATCAAGACAAATATCAAAATCTATTATATCTTATTGTCATAATCGTTAATGTTTCAGTGTAATATTACTTTACATTTACAATAGCAGTATTTCTTCATTATAGGCCACGGTTATTAAACCATAAATAATAAAATTCTATCGGCTAAATTCAATACAAATATAGAAAATAAATAATATAACAATAATAAAAAACAATAAATATAATAACTATACTAATGCTACATTCGTAAATGTAATCAATAAAATCAATATCTTCTATTTAGTTAATCTTGGTACAATAATCTGCAGCTATATATCGCCATACATCGTTATGTAATATTGGGAATTGACGTGTGTACAAACTACATCGGATCGTCGTATAACATCGGAAGTCATGTGCGCAATTTATCGCGTAACACGGTTAAGGAATAATTTTGTAGAAATCATAATTATTCATAAATAATAAATAAATTATAAAAAATAAATATAAAAATAATTGTTAAATGAATGAAAAAAATTTTTTTTAACACAAATTATTTTATTTAATCGATAAGCCCCAATGCCATTATGATTTTTAATTACCTTTCTTAGGAAATGCTGAGGCTTAATCTCCTCCTTAAACCGCAGTTATTACAGGTAATTATTTATTTTGAAAAATTATTACATGCTGTAAATATGGAAATATAAAAAAAAATTTTTATCTTCTCACATGAAGTGAAACAAAAAATATTTTTTCAAAAATTACATTATGGAGCCTCCGCCATTTTGTTCAATGTTGAGCTTCTTCCCATATAAAGTTGAAAAAAAAAATTTTTCAGAAGTTACATTAAAATATACATTATGGAGCCTCCAGCTTTTTGTTTAATATTGAGTATTGGGTATTGAAGAATTGGGAAGTTGGCTGTGAAAGATTTAAAATATATATATGTATGGCATGAGTACGTTAGTGAGAGAAAAAAAAATTTACTCTTAATTACTCGCAAACAAAAACGAATATGCCGGGGTCGGAGCATATTATTTTTATAATTTAATTTTAACCATAAAATTAAAGTTCGTAAATGTTCGAAATTGTTAGGAAGACACGAGATTATCTGATCGTTGATCCCGTAATGATATTAATTAATATGCTCAAATTTATCCCATCAGTCCCGTGTTCTGTGGTGGGTACTGGAACAAAAAAAATAATGGCTAGTTTAAAAAAAAAATGATCGTTGTATAACAAAAGTTTTGGCAAAAAAATTACCTAATTGACAAAACAAAAAAAAAAATTCTTTTCACATCTGTGCGACATTCCTTAAATTACACAAGTTTGCGACAACTACATGCTTAGATCATAGTCACATGATTCCTTTTTTTTTGGAAATGGCGACCGTCGTGGATAATATAATGCGGTATAAATTTTCTATAACCCGTTAAAAATATTTTCCATGGTGGGCAGTGTAAAGAAATTGGTAATAAGAGAAGATATTGGTCTTTATTCTGGATTTTGGAAAGTTAGATTATTTCGACGAATTTTTGACAGTTGCTCCCACTGCGTAATTGCACCAAGAGGATTTTTTTGATAACTGGGGAAGGATTTAGCTTCTCAGGAATTCAAAGAGTCAAATTTGAAGCTAAGGCCCTACAAAAAAAGAATGTCCAGAATTTGTCACCAAAACTGTTCGGAAATTGTCCAGCATATCCATAAAATGTCTGGAAAATGTCCAAAATTATGAAAAAATATGGTGTCCGGAATAGTGCTTCGATCTGTGTATGGATTGATCCAGATTGATCTGGATTAAATCAAAAATCTGGATGAAATCCGTGGTTTGAACCAGATTTCGTCAGATCCATCCGGATTGCCAGTTTTCAGATAACTTAAAATATTTCTGAAACCAATGATCAGTATTTAACATTTTAAGGCATGTTTGATAGTGCTTGACATTGCGCATTTAATGGTAGGACTGGATTTTTGAAATAATTTTTTTTTATCCGGATTTTCATTTAATAACAGTTTTCATCCGGATTAAATTGTTATTCAATCCGGATGATGGATTTCATCCGGATCGAAGCACTAGTCCAGAATTTTTTGAAGTCCGGAATTTGTCCAGACATGAAAAATTCAGGACTAATTTCAGATAGACAAAACTGGACAAATTCTGGACACAAAAAAATCCTGAACACATTTTGGACAATCTCTGGGCAAAAAAAACCAGACAAATTCTGGTAGTTAGACGAGAAAAAACTCCAGGCAAATTCTGGACAATAAAAAATCAAAAAATGTAAAAAGCAAAAAACTGATATTTAAAACCTCTGCGTGTATATTAAGTAAACTTAAAGAGCAAGCAAAAATACAATCTATGATGTTAATTTAAACTTCTATAAACAGTTATCAGTTAGGTATTGTATAAAGGAATATACTGTATCATTGATATCATAACTTGCTGATCATTTCAGAGAAAATATTTTTTCTGGACAAATTCCAAATCCGGACAAATTTCAGACAAAAATCAATGTCCAGAAAATGTTCCAAATCTTGCGCATTTTCGTATATTTTCAGGACATTCATTTTGTCCAGAATTTGTACAATTATATTCCAGACAATTTCAGGATATTTTCTGGACGCATTTTCTTCATAGGGAGGGGGACCTAAATAACACGATTCGGGTTTACCTGATGGCTAGAAAGAAGGTTTCGGAGATGCCTTTCTATATGGTAGTCAGAGACGGCTTCTCATAGCTTAATGTTTTTTCAAAGTAGCTACAGCTAGCAATTTCAGTAAACAAAACGTTAGTGGATAGTTTGGTTTATACGTGACCGACTGTAGTTTTTTTATTAATGTATTTTGTATATGAATTTTTTAATGCGCGTTACTAACAAAAAAAAACAAGTATATTTCATTACTTGAAATATGTATTTTATAAATTCATTGTAGAATTCGCATCTAAAGTTTAATCACTCCATCATTTTTTTATTAGTTAGTTTATTATAACCTTCTACTTCATAGAAAGTGCAGGTTGGTCTCTAAGAATTCCTTTAAAGCTTCCGAAGAGAATTTAAAATAATTGAGAAATCCAATTTCTCTTAGATTAATTAGATTAACCAATATTTTTAATATTTTTTCAATTTTTTCTTGAACTTCACTTATATAAGTATTTGATATAATATAATTAATAATAATAACTTTAAGCGTTGATAATATAAAAATCATAAAACTTTAGTATAACTTCCTTGAGATGCCCTCTACTAAATTATAAGTCTCAGTAACATTGAAAAAACCGTTCTAATTTATCTCTGATCATTTTTTCATAGAGAGATTGTAAAATTCTTTTTTGTAAAAGAAATTGATTATATATAAGTTAAATAGATATTAGTTTTATATATTTCATGGGAGTTGAGAATAATAGAGTTTTTTCTCTTCGGGAAAAAAATTCCTAATATTCCCTTCCCATCATCCCATGAAATAAATGGGTAATTTAACTAAAAATAAATTAAAATGTTTTTTAAAAAAATCTTTTTAACAATGGATGAGTCATTACTTAATAATTTTTCACAGTATTAAATATTAATCGCAGGAAAATTCTTCAGAATTAAATTTCGGCAGATTAGCCAAATTAGGAATACTATATAGATGATGAGCAATATTTCACAATTCACATTTAAAGCATGCGCACGCTGGCAAAAATTTTATTACTGCCAAGCATCAACTTCTTCTATTGCATATTATCTGTTATCGTTCAGCGTCTACAGTAATGAGTTCACGCGGATTTCCATGGAACCGATATTTTATTTATTATACAATAACAGACTATTATTGCGGATTTTAAATAAATTATTTTAAAAATTCAATCATGTTGGTCTGACAAATCACGTGATCCAATGATTGATACCGTAGTATAAAAATGTAAGTCGATGAATTAAAAAGTGTGTAAATTGGTAGTCGAAAAAAACCAATTTATGGACGGATAATAAACTGTTTGACATATATGTATTAGTTATTTACTAATCTAGTAGTATATAAATGGGTTATCATCCGAAGGATGATGACCCATTTATATATTAAACTAGGTCAGTAAATAATTGATATTATTAATTATGAAATTTTTAGTAAAGCAATAAAGCATTTTGCTAGTTTTTTTTAAAAAAATAATAAAATTTAATCGATGGTTAGTATAGCATTGTAATATGCGGCAGATTTCAACTAATCATGTATTTTACTCATATATTTATATTTATGCAATTACAACCGGAGTGATGCGACTGATTGTTATATTTCTTCATATAAAAGTTGTATAATAAAAAAGTTTAAAAAGATATTATTTACCTTTTTTATTATTACTACAAAACTATTATTTATACCTATACATTTTTTTACATTTCTATAAAATTCCTTTACCTTAATTCCCTTACTTTACTCCCTAATCCCTTTTACATTTCTCTAATCCTTAATCTTGGATTGAGTGGTAAAAAAGTGTTATAGTTCTATATAAAGGTTAGAGTATATGTACTTACCTGGAATTTTTGGATGGTGTAGTACTATGCTTACTTTAGTAAGCTTGTGGGACCAGTTTATGATGCAGTCCTATGATAGGACCAGTTTGCTATGGTACAGCACAGCATGGTGCTATGTAATATAGTGCATTTCTTAAGAAGTTCCTTAGGTTCGTAGTACATAATCATATGAGAAAGTACAAATGATGACCTTAAAAAAGTGAATCTGTACTAAATGGCATTATTATGTTATCAAATTACATTTTTAAAAACAAGTCACAATATATTTAATTCAAGTACAATACAATACAGCATAAAGAATCGAATTTTAGTTAATAAATAAAACTTTAAAGAAAGAAACCAAAAATTCACTGAGAAAAAAATTTTATAAATTTATCATGTATGTAAAAGATATTAATAATGAAGAGCGACAATTTTCCCTTTTAATTTTAAAATTAAACAATCGAAAAAACTAGTTTTTGGAGCATCCTAGAGGGAATGGATGACTTAAAGAAAATTACTGCAAGTGCATTCCATACACTCACAGTCAATATGTAAGGCATGATACATCCTTTCTACAAGAACTTTAGCAAGAAAATTGAAAAATACAGGTGAAAAGTATAATATGGAACAATTAGAAGTCATCTTGCTTCCAAGTGTTGGTTATGCAAAAAAAACTTCTCAAAGAAACTCCTTGTTAATCGAAGCACACAAGCAAAGACATGCACAAAATAATATTATGACCAATGGGAGAAAATTTTATCTTTTAATAAAACAGCATTGCAACTCTTTAGTAACACTATTAAATATTGGTATGAAGAGGAAAGACCAGTTTGTTGTACAGTACGTCTGAAGATTATATAAGAAATTATGGTATAGGCGGTTGTTTATGAAGGGAAAAGCAAGTTTATTTTGTTTCAAACAAATTATGAACATCGAGATTTATGCAGAATTTTTTTGTACACGTTCTTCTGAGATCTCCTGGATGCTTGGTGGTTGTTCGTTGGTATTTCCAACAAGAAAACTACCATGCATAATAGTCATTTTTCTAAGCTCTGTCTAAAAGAAAATTCATCAGAAGTTTCAGAGTGGCCATGAGATAGCTCTGACCCAAATCCTATTGAAATTTATAGGATATCACAAAAAATAAAGGCGAAAAAGCGAATATCAAAAAAATTTTAATTATTTGAAAGAATTTATGATGGAGAAATGCCAATATACTCTAAAAATCGTTTCAATCGATATTTTAGAGTCAATTAGACGATGTTGTAAGTTTAATTATTGAAATAATGGCGAACGTGTATAATATTAATTTTTTTTTTAATAAATCAGCTGATCTTAAGCTTTAAAATAAAGTAAATTTCACATGATTTTTTTTTATTATAATTGAACGTTAATGATCAAAAATAAAATTCTCAATTTTTTTGTCCCACACTATAGTCTTAGACTCAGCGGAAATAATCAAGCATTAAATTCTTTCAATTTAAATTTATTAAGAACCCAATACATTAAACACATTACATGTTATACATATTATTTCTAATATAAAGAATCTAATATTAAAATTCTAAAGAGACTTATGAATAGATATGAGAACTACATTATCATCCTATAGTTCATATCTACTACATTCATGTAAAATTCACATTTAAAACTTTTAATTACTCCATTATTTTTATATTTATTAATCAAATTTTTATAATTTTCTCCTTCATAAATATAATTAGATGTAAGTACAGAAAGTGCAGGACGACCTTTCCATTTTTCAAAGAATTCTTCCAAGACTTCCAAAGAAACATTAAATTCATCAAAAAATCTAATTTCTCTTAGCTTAGTTGGTGCTGATCTAATTAATATTTTTAATATTTCTCCTCTATTTTCTAACATTTCTTCGTCAATTTCACGTACAAAATAATTTGATGTAATTAATATTAATGACTTCAAATTTTGACAAACTTGTAATAATTTTTCAAATTCGATTAAATGGTTTTTTGATGGTAAAAATGGAAGGGATAGATATTCAATCAAAGGACAATTTTCATAAATTTTATGGATAAAAGTGAGAGATACTTTACTAAAACTACCTTCATAATATATAGAATAATAAGGTTTTAACGAAATCTTTTTAAGATGCCCTCCACTATTTTCAATTATAATTGAAGCTTCATATGTTGTAATAGAATCTACATTAAGGATTTCAATATCATTATAAACTAATATTTTCAAAAGACTTTCATTAATAAAATGAAATTCATTAATTTTACTAATAATTAAAGTTTTTATTTTGTAAAGTTTTGGAAATAATCTTTGCATTATTGTAAAATCAAAATATAGGAAAAATAGTTCTAAATGATGAAGAAATCCTGCCTTTTTTTCTAATTCAAGAAAGATTTCATTATAAGGAGAATAATTAAAATAATAATCATCAAAATCATCAGTCCATGCAAAATATTTTAAATTCTTCTGAACTTCAATTAATTTAGCAATTCCAGAGTTAGTCTTTGATACTACATTAGCAATGATGAGTCTTTGTATATTTTGGCAAATACGAGCTAATCCATAAAAGTATGAAGAATCAACAGATGTATCAAATTTTAGTTCGCATAGTGATTCAAGACGAGTTTTAGCTTCTGGAAAATAAAATATTTGATGTTTAATTAATTTCATATCTAAACACTTCAACTCTGGAAATTTCTTCATAAAGAGACAATAAAATTCTTGTTGTAAAAGAAATTGATTATAAGCTAAAGAGGATCCAATAGAAGTTAAATTATTCAAAGTATTTACATTAATACTTCTACATAATGATAAATAATCAAATAAAAGTGGTTGAAATGAATCTGATTGTAATTGTATTCCTTGTCTTGTTAGGAATTCTTTAATATCATCAGATAAATATGAAGCAATGATTATAAATAAATAGTTTTTATTACTATAATTTATATCATAGCACCAGGGATTTCTCCATAAAATTGGAATCACCGTTTCACACCAAATTCTATTAACCATTAGACTTGAAAAGAGAGATTTTGAATCATCTTGTAATTCTTCAAATATTAAGTAAAGAATATCTTTATTGAGTTTGGACATTCTTTATCCAAAAATAGTTTGGAATAAATCTTTTATAAGTTGGATTTTTTTGAAATAACTTTAAATATAATTTTACAAAATGTTCAATTTTTTTTTATTTTATTTTTTTTTTAAAAAAAAAATAAGTAAAATGAGTAAACAAAGAAATGAAAACTATTAATAATAAATATCGGAACCAAATTCCGGACGAATTAAAATTGTTCTGTGCGACCGATGACGATCAAACAGTCACATGTGATGCTTGTTTATTAAACACGTGATTGTGGCAATTTATTATCGTATTTTAAAATCTATCCATAAAAAAATTGATTAATAAATAAAATAATAATAATAATGGATGTACCCAAAGAATTTTGATTTAAATACTGTAAAGTACAGGTCGATCCCTCCATTTTATTAATGTCACTATTATTGTTCAAGTTTTTATTGGTGCGGTAAATCACTCAACGGTGGAATCAAAAATCAATATGTTATCTAATTCCCCTGGAAATCTATTAAGTTTTGAATATTTTTTTTTTTCGATACTTATCTGGGATCCTGGTTATAAGTCAGAGCTGATTCCCTATAAAATAGGAAAAAGATTAAAAGCTGATTTTAATTTTTAAACTTTTGAATTCACTTATATTGGATCTGGTTCAAAGTCGAAGTTGATTTGCCTACAAAAAAAGGAAAGAGAGATTAAAAAAATGGTTTATTAAAGTTTCAAATTTCTTTTTTCGAAACTCACTTGGGAATATGGTGTCCACGTCAGAGCTGGTTCCTGAGCTGATTTTCCTACAAGAAAAGAGAAAAAAATTAAAAATAAACTTTTATAAAAAAGTTTCAATCTCTTTTTCAAAATTTGCCTGTTCCAAGCGCCTAGACTCATCTAAAAATAAGAAAAACTAAGGCCGATTTCTCACCAAGATCCTAAGTGTCCATACCATCTAAAAAAAAAGGAGAAAATAAAAATTTATTAACCATTTTAAGACGGAAATAAAGAATTTAAATAAATAATATACTCACCAAAATCCACATCCAAAGATCCAAAGAAACGCCTAAAAAAAAGTAACGAACAATTTGAAATTATTCATTAAAATAAGAAAAAAATTCGAGAAAAAAAGGGAGAATCTTGAAAGAATCACCTAAGAAAAAAACTGAAATGTTTAAAAACGTTTCGTTAAAAGAATAAATGAAACACCACTCATCAAATCTACGTTTAAGAGATCTGGAGAATCACCTAAAAAAAAACTGTTAGTAACAGTTCATTAAAAGGGGCAGTAAAGAAAAAAAAAATGAAATCATATATTTACCAAAAATCCCAATATGGCAATATCCGGAGAAATCTGAAAGAACCATCTAAAAAAAAAGAAAGAAAATGAAAGTAGTGACAATTCATTAAACTAATAATAAAAAAAGAATTAAAAAAAATCACTTGCCAAATTCCTATATCCATATCCAAAGAGACTGGAAAACTCAAATTAAGTATAAAACAACACTTTAGGCTGCATGTCCAAAGAATCGCTTAAAAAAAGAATAAAAACAATAAAAATGAAATTATTAGTAAAACATTTTGCTAATAAAATAAATTAAAAAGAAAAAAAAATATTTTTTTCAAAAGCTCTCACCGAGTCAATACACGCCCAGGGCATGACCACCTAAAAAAAGAGAAAATTGGTAAAATGTTTCGCTAAAGAAATACATTAAAAAATATATATATTTAAGCTCTTACCAAAATAATACATGTTCAAGGACCAGCTATCTGAAAATTGAAACATTAGTAAACGTTTCGTTACTGTAAATTAAAAAGAACAGAATTCACCCACAAAATTTAACGTATCAAAAATCTGGATAAACTCCCATCCCGCGTATTCAAAGAATTGAAAAGTTACCTAAAAAGAGAGAAAAAAACTGTTAGTAAAATTTGTTGAAAGTAAAAATTTTGTTTTACTTTCCAAGATCCCATCTTTAAAGCAACCTTCCCAGCCATCTAAAAAATAAGAAAATGGAATGTGAGAAATGTTTTATTAAAGAATTAATTTGAAAAAATATAATTCACCAAAAATTTGAAATATGAAATCCAAGTGCACGGGCCCGTCTAAATAAAAAGGATAAAATTAGATGTGTTAACATATATTTAGTTAGAATAAATAAATTAAAATAGTAAAAAACTTACCAAAAATGAAATTTCATACGTAAATGCAACAATAACACTAAATAAAAGATAAATCTTGAACTAATTAAGTAGTTAACCAATATTTATATGATATAATTTATATTTCAAGTATAAAATATATCTCCAGTTTTAAATTAAATAAATTGATGCATTAAAATGGTTCATGTGTAAAATAGAACCAAATATGATCATAAAGTATTTGTTATAGAAGCCATGACTGCTGTATTAAGATTATTAACAACTAAGATTTTACTTACATAAAATTCTATAATAATTGATAAAAGTATTTAATAATAAATATATGAATGAGATGGATAGAAATCGTTAAAACTTTTATAATAAAATCTTTTCATTTTAACGCTAAATCACAATCACAAATCTCTATTTAAATAATACTTTATTACGATATACTGTATTTATGTTTGAAGGATAGTTAAACTATAAATATTGATATTATTAAACAAATGTAATAACATATTAAAACTCATATCTTATAGTTCATATCTTCTACATTCACGTAAGATTCACATTTAAAACTTTTAATTACTCCATTATTTTTATATTTATTAATCAAATTTTTATAATCTTCTCCTTCATAAATATAATTAGATGTAAGTATAGAAAGTGCAGGACGACCTTTCCATTTTTCAAAGAATTCTTCCAAGACTTCAAAAGAAACATTAAATTCATCAAAAAATCTAATTTCTCTTAGATTAGTTGGTGCTGATTTAACTAATATTTTTAATATTTCTTCTCTATTTTCTAAAATTTTTTCGTCAGTTCTTTGCATATAAAAATTTGATGTAATTAATAATAATGATTTCAAATTTTGACAAACTTGTAATAATTTTTCAAATTCGATGAAATGATTTTTTGATGGTAAAAATGCAAGTGATAGATATTCAATCAAAGGACAATTTTCATAAATTCTACGGATATAATTGAGAGAATTTTCACTAAAATTATCTTCATAATATACAGAATCATAAGGTTTTAACGAAATCTTCTTAAGATGTCCTCCACTATTTTCAATTATGATTGAAGCTTCATTCATTGTAATATAATCTATATTAAGGATTTCAAGGTCATTATAGACTAATGTCTTCAATAGACTTTCATCAATAAAATCAAATTCATTAATTTTTAAAGTTTTTATTTTATGAAGTTTTGGAAGTAATCTTTGCATTATTGTAAAATCAAAACCTTCAAAACATAGGAAAAATAGTTCTAGATGATTAAGAAATCCTGCCTTTTTCTCTAATTCAAGAAAGATTTCTTTATAAGGAGAATAATTAAAATAATCATCATAAAAACTATCGGACCACTCAAAATATTTTAAATTCTTCTGAACTTCAATTAATTTAGCAATTCCAGAGTTAGTCTTTGATATTACATTAACAATGATGAGTCTTTGTATATTTTGACAAATACTCACTAAACCATAAAAGTATGAAGAATCAATAGATGTATCACATTTAAGTTCACAAAGTGATTCAAAACGAGTTTTAGCTTCTGGAAAATATAATATTTGGTGTTTAATTGATCTCATGTCTAAACATTTCAACTCTGGAAATTTCTTCATAAAGAGACAATAAAATTCTTGTTGTAAAAGAAATTGATTATAAGCTAAAGAGGAACCAATAGAAATTACAGTATTCAAAGTATTTACGTTAATACTTCTACAGAATGATAAATAATCAAACGAAAGTGGTTGAAATAAAACTGGTGGTATTTGTATTCCTTGTCTTGTTAGGAATTCTTTAATATCATCAGATAAATATGAAGCGATGATCATAAATAAATAATTTTTATTATTGTAATTCATCTTATAGCACCAAGGATTTCTCCATAAAATTGGAATCACCGTTTCACACCAAATTTTATTGACCATTAGACTTGAAAAGAGAGATTTTGAATCATCCTGTAATTCTTCAAATATTAAGAAAAGAATATCTTTATTGAGTTTTGACATTATTTTATCCAAAAATGATGAAAAATGGTTTAGAATAATCTTTTATAATTGAAATTATTTTAAAGGCAAATTTAAATATAATTTTATAAAAAGTTAAAATTATTTTTTTTTTTAAAAAAAAATAAAATAAAATAAGTGAACAAATAAGTAAAATAAAAGAAATAAATACCGGAACCAAATTCCGGACAAATTAAATTGTTCTGTGCGACTGTGGTACCATGCGACCATAATGACGATCAAAAAAATCAAACATTGCGTCAAATAACAGGGGACCTCCAATCCCATGTAAATAAACTCATATTATCTGTTATAATATTCATATATTAAATGTTTAAATTAAAGAATATCGTAATTTAATCTTAGCATAATGACATAATAATTCAACTTAATTTGTAACTAACCATCAATTAACTTTGATGTCTCTTCTAAAATTTCTTAAACGTAAATTCTGGTATTGTGTATTTATATAATATTGAAAAATTAGACATTATAATTTTTATTCTCTAGGCTGATTATCCAAATGATTAAGTGCCGACTGGTTCAGGTGGTACAATGTCGTATTAGTTTTAACTAGCTTGGATTAAATATATACTAATATGCTGCTCTATGAAATTTATAGGCCTTTTCCTTTTTCTTTTACAGTTAAAATTTTACTACAACTTATGCTAGAGGATGGAGACAAAAAATGAACAATAAAAAAAATATTAGAAAAAAAAAGCCTTTTTTTATTTAATTGCGTTATTCAACGAAATGTATAATAATAATACAAAATCATTAAAAAAAATTTATTTTGCTGGTTTGAACCTAAAAAAAAAAATTCTTTTTTGTTTTAAAAAAAAGGTATTACAAATTCTATTTATTTCAAATAAAAACTTATATTGATCTGATCGGTTATGGGTCTAAATCGCGACGGGTCAAAATCCCGAATGGGTCAAAATCCCGACAGTTGGCCCGCGTTATGCAGAATCTCGTGATATTTTTGACCAGCATTAGAATTCGAGATTTTGACCCGTCGCGATTTTGACCGGATCCCGATCTGATCCAAACCTAAAAGGTGAAAAAGCCAAAAAAAAAAAATTTCGGTAAAAATAAATAAAAAATGGGGGGAAAAGGCGCTCATCATGACACTGCAGCATCAATCCAAACCCAAAGGGAAAAGAACAAAAAATAAAAAAGGAAAAATAAAAAGAAATAAATTAAAATCCGGTTTAAAAAACCTTGAAAGGAAAAAAGAAGGAAAAGAAAAAAAAATTTAACTTTTGATTAACTGTTATCTCAGATTAACCGTTAAGAAACAACTAAAAAAAAATTTTTCAGTTTATTATGAAATAAGAAAAAATAAGTAAATTCGGTGGAAAAACAAGGGAAAAAAATAACATGCACGTGACCTCGACAGACAACCAAACTATTCTAAGATCAGGCGCAGACACATTCCGTACCGTAACCGTTTTCAACCACAATTTCTTAATTATATAGATACTCATTAATCATATTAATTTCTGTATCACATGATCAAATGTTAAAGAATGCTGTTTATAATGACAAATTATAAAGTATAAACATACAGTATATACTATCTTTTACGTATACGGATAAAAAAGATTATCTAGTAGAATAGAAAAATTCTAAATATTTCCATAAATTTTACCATTGCTGTTTACTCCCGGAATTAGGATGGATATATTGATATTAAATTCTAATTCGAATCTCTTGATTGTCTAAAAAATATTAAAAATACTTTTCCAAATGTTTCATCATATAATTCAAATCCTTTTCCTTATCAATTTCGCAAAGCTAAAGAAATATAAATTTTGATCAACCGAAATAATAAATAATAGCCCTGTTCATTTCCGGTCGGTCGCATTTTTCGGTCAGATTTAAGCTAATTTTAATTGGGCTGATCAGTTTGTACAACGCAACTATTTTCCGAACTTTTAGCGGGTTTTTTGGTTGAACGCTAAAAAATAACTAATAATTTCTGTTTACGTGACATTTAAGAAAAAAATATTTAACAATATAAGGAGTTCGAACTAAATTTCAATCTAAAGAAGTTCAATTTGCGATCGAAAATTATTGGTTAATTCTTGTACAACAAAATCTGACCTAAGAAAGAAATTGATTAATTGCCGATTCATCTAAAATTGGCACTGCATTACTAATAAAATTCGGGGATAGTAGCGATAATAAAAAAAAAAGCGTTTTTCGCATCTTACGCGCGGAATAGATTTCCACCCATTTCACAAGCAAGAAGTACCATAAACTTCCACCTGGTTTTAATAATAAAATTGATACTTAAAAAAGTCTTTATTATCAACTTTGAAAGCTAAAAATTATGTTTCTAATGTAAATAACGCAATATAGCAAAATAAAATATTGAAATTTTCTATATTTTAAAATGTAAATCCGACGCGCGTACATAGTAGGCTCATTATTTTGCATATAAACGTGTAATTTTTTTTTTGCAAATTTTTTTTTTCAAGTATTTTTTCAGTATGTCATATGTCTTTTATTTATAGTTAATATGTTGACTATGAAATATATCCTTTTTTGAAGATTGTGTTCTAGCAAAAAATCGGCTAATTTAACCTCGAATTTTATTAGTAACGCAGTACCGTTCTTAGACGAATCGGCAATTAATCAATATATCTAATAAAGTAAGAATTAAAATGTATATACTGTATAAAATTTAATTATTTTTAAATATATTATAAGAACTGAAATTTTGTTTTAACACAGTTAATAATTAAACTTGTCTTTTGCAACAAAACCTTCATTAACTTTGATGTAGTTTTCTATTATAACATTGTATTTCCCTGAGAAAAGACATGAGTTAGTCTTCAAAATTATACTATTTCTTCATCAAAAACTTCGAAAATTAAATTTTTTGCAAAACTAGAACTAAAAATTTTATTTTTTTTATAAACTCTCCTTAAATGATTATGCGTTTAACGCGTGATCTGCGTGTCATAGGTAGTGTTACAAAAAAACTAATAAAATTGTCGATTGTGACAGGGACAAAAACGGAGTTGAACTCCCCAGCTACACCATCAAAAAAGCACGGGTTTGGCCCGCATTACGGCGTTATGCACTAATCAACGGTGACGAATAAGAGCGAATAGTGAAACTCGGCCGGGCGTGACAATGTGACGAAAATTTTCACGGTCACGTGCCCGAGCTTTTTGATGGTGAAGCTGGGGAAAATAACGGAGTTGCCGACGATCATCTGATCATATTTTCACGTTTTTGATTATCTGGATTAGAAATTTAGAATGATCATCAAAAATCAGATATGCAGTATAACCAGTATAACCGTAAATGTAATAAGATACGCAAATTATACCTAACTATTGTTCGACTTTGATTATTATATTCTTTAGTTGATTTATTACCGCAATTTAACAAAGTCTCAATGGATTCTTTTATTAAAGCTTTTAAAGAGCTAATTAACTCATTAAAATATAAATGTAAAAAATGTGATTATATGTGCACCGGTCCTGACCGAAAAGTCCGATCTTTTTGTAATTTGTTGTACGATCTTCATGCATTTTTTCATTTACCCAGTTATTCGGCACTTCGTGCTCTGTACATTATATCATGTGATACAACTGTGGCTTTCAACAAAATTTTGAAAATTGGACTAGTGGTAATTATGATATTGATAAATTTATTCAAAATACTCAGTTATCAGCTCATGTTGATACACAAGAGGCATTAGAATGGATACCTTACAACAGATTTCATGATATCAAATATATTGTAGAAAAGAAAGTATATGAAGCAAAATGGATTGATGGAAAAATTAGTTTTTGGAATAATGAAAAACAGAATTGGGAAAGAGAAAATAAAAATGTAAATGTGATTCTGAAGAGATTGAATAATCCAAAAGATATTGCATTTGAGTTTATAAGAGAGGTATGAATAATTTATTAGTTAATGAAATTTTAATCTTTGCTAATATATTAATATATTTGTAGATCAATGAAACTTATGGAATAACTCAAAATCCAGAAACGAATAATTATATGATAATTTTGAATTGTAAATGTAAAAAATGTAATTACATATGTAATACAATTAATTTTCATCGAAATTTTGTAAATTGGACCAGTGGTAACGATGATATTGATAAATTCATTCAAGATACTCAGTTATCAGTTCATGATAATTATGACAATGATGAATTTAAGGATGTATTAGAATGGATACCTTATGATAGATTATATGATATCAAGTGTATTGTAGAAAAGAAAGTATATAAAGCAAAATGGATTGATGGAAATATAAGTTGTTGGAATAATGAAAAACAAAGTTGGAAAAGAGAAAAAAAAAATATGGTTGTGACTCTAAAAAGTTTGGATGATTCAAAAAATATTACATTGGAGCTTATAAATGAGGTAAACAAATTTGTCATTAATTGAAATATTGGAATCCTTAATTCACTAATACATTTAATTAATAGATTAAAAATAAATTATGAATTTTATGGAATAACTCAGGATTTAGAATCAAAAATTTACATGATTGTTTTATATGATAGATGTAAAAAATGTAATTATATATGTAATACAATATATTTTCAACAAAATTTTGATAATTGGGCTAGTGGTAATATTTATATTGACAAATTCATTCGTGATTCTCAGCTATCTGCTCATGAAAATGTAGATAGTAAAGCATTAGAATGGATACCTTATAATAGATTTTGTAGTATTACAAAAAGCAGGTTTGGTGAATTATATAGGGCAAATTGGATTGATGGAAACATAAGTTATTGGGATAATAAAAAACAAAATTGGGAAAGAGAAAATAACAAAATAATTGTAATTCTGAGAAATATATATAATTTAAAAAATATTAAATTAGAATTTATGAAAGAGGTATTTTTAATTTAATATTTAATGAAATATTTAATATGCTAATCTTTGCTAATGTTTTATATATATATTTATAGATCAATAAGCCTTATGGGATAACTCAAGATCCTGAAACTAAAAATTATATGATGGTTTTAACTGATAAATGCAAAAAATGTAATTGTATATGTTATGCAATTTATTTTCAACAAAATTTTGATAATTGGACTAGTGGTAATGATGATATTGATAAATATATTCAAGACACCCAGCTGTCAGCTCATAGAAGCACAAAAGAATCATTAGAATGGATACCTTATGATAAATTATATGATATCAAATGTATTGTAGAAAAGAAAGTATATGAAGCAAATGGTCCGATGGAAATGTAAGTTCTTGGGATTATATAGATCAAAATTGGAAAAGAGAAAATCAAAATATGATTGTAATTCTAAAGAGTAAATTAGATAATCCAAAAAATATTAAATTAGAATTTATAAATGAGGTACAGTATAATTAATTTATTATTTAATGGGAATATTTAAACTTCAATTTTCGCTAATATATTATATATTTGTAGTTCAGTAGATCTTATGGAATAACTCAAGATCCTGAAACAAAAAATTTCATGATAGTCTTAAATGATAAATGTAAAAAATGTAATTATAAGTGCAACACAATACATTTTCAACAAAATTTTGATAATTGGACTAGTGATAATGATGATATTGATAGATTTATTCAAAATACCCAGCTGCCAACTCATAGAAGTACAAGAGAAGCATTAGAATGGATACCTTATGATAAATTAGTATGTATCAAATGTATTGTAGAAAAGAAAGTATATGAAGCAAATTGGTCCGATGGAAATATAAGTTCTTGGAATTATATAGAACAAAATTGGAAAAGAGAAAACCAAAATATGACTGTAATTCTAAAGAGATTAGATAATTCAAAAAATATTAAATTAGAATTTATAAATGAGGTATAACTAAATTATTACTTAATAAAAATATTTGAAACTTTAATTTTTGCTAATTTATTATAAATTTGTAGATCAGTAGATCTTATGGAATAACTCAAGATCCAGAAACAAAAAATTTTATGATAGTCTTAAATGGTAAATGTAAAAAATGTAATTATAAGTGCAACACAATACATTTCAACAAAATTTTTTTCATTGGACTAGTGGCAATGATGATATTGATAAATTTATTCAAAATACCCAGCTATCAACTCATAGAAGTATAAGAGAAGCATTAGAATGGATACCTTATTATAATTTATATGATATCAAATGTATTGTAGAAAAGAAAGTATATGAAGCAAATTGGTCCGATGGAAATGTAAGTTCTTGGAATTATATAGATCAAAATTGGGAAAGAGCAAATCAAAATGTGATTGTAATTCTAAAGAGATTAGGTAATCCAAAAAGTATTAAATTTGAATTTATAAATGAGGTACAATTAATTTATTATTTAATGACAATATTTGAAATTTTAATTTTACTAATATATTATATATTTGTAGATCAGTAGATCTTATGTAGGGATGGCAACGGTCGGTCAAAAGCTTCTGACTGACTGTTTAACCGACCAGTTTGACTGACCGTTTGACCGACCATTTAACCAACCATTTAACCGACCGTTAACTGACAATTTAATCCATTTAATTCATTTAACACTTTTTTTACGAACTTAATCAATAAAAAAAGTTGCTATGACATTTCTTTAGTGGATTTAATCAAAAAAAAGTACTTTAACGTTTTTTCTTAATTAAATTCATTAAAAAAAAATGGTTAAACGATCAGTCAAACGGTCAGTCAAACGGTCGGTTAAACGGTCAGAAAAATGGTCAGCCAAAATGGTCGGTCGGTCAAAGGCCCTTAACCGGTTATGACCGACCGATAACCGACCGTGACCAACCGTTGCCATCCCTAATCTTATGGGATAACTCAAGATCCAGAAACAAAAAATTTTATGATAATCTTAAATGATGAATGTAACAAATGTAATTATAAGTGCAATTCAATACATTTTCAACACAATTTTAATAATTGGACTAGTGATAATGATGATATTGATAAATATATTCAAAATACTCAACTATCAGCTCATAGAAGTATAAGAGAAGCATTAGAATGGATACCTTATAATAGATTTAATATTTTTAAAAAAAGTAGTTTCAGTAATGAAATGTATGAAGCAAATTGGATTGATGGAAATATAAGTTATTGGGATAGCGAAAAACAAGAGAATCAAAATATGATCATAACTCTCAAAATATTAAATAATTCAAAAAATATTACATCAGAATTTATAAATGAGGTATAAATAATTTATTAATTAATGAAAATATTTGAAATTTTAATTTTTACTAACATATTAAATCTATAGATTAAAATGCATTATGAATTATATGGAATAACTCAGGATCTAGAAACAAAATTTTACATGATGGTTATAAGTGATAAATGTGAAAAATGCAAACGTATATGTTATGCCATTCATTTCCGGCATAATTTTGATAATTGGGCTAGTGGTAATGATGATATTGATAAATTCATTCAAGATACTCAACTATCAGTTCATGGTAATTATGACAATGATGTATTTAAAGATGTATTAGAATGGATACCTTATGATAGATTCTATAATATAGAATATATTGCAAAAGGTGGATTTAGCAAAGTTTTTAGAGCAAATTGGATTGATGGATACATAATTAATTGGAAATCTGGCTTTTGGAATAGACATAATGAAAACATGTTTGTAGCTTTGAAATGTTTAGATAATTCAAAAAATGTTACATTAGAGTTTATGAATGTCAATAAGATAATTATGATTATATTAATATTATATATCTTTATTTTAATATAGATAGTATTTCATAATAAAGGAAAAATAAACAATACTTTTATTATTGGATTTTATGGAATAACTCAGGATCCAGAAACAAAAAATTATATGATGGTTTTAGATTATGCAGAAGATGGAAGTTTGCGAAATTATTTAGATAGAGAATATAGCAAATTAAATTGGAATGAAAAGATTGAATATATGCTTGATATTATAACTGGACTTTATCATATTCACAATTAGGGATGGCAATGGTTGGTCACGGTCGGTTATTGGTCGGTCATAACTGGTTAAGGGCCTTTGACCGACCGACCATTTTGGCTGACCATTTTTCTGACCGTTTAACCGACCATTTGACCGACCGTTTAACCGACCATTTAACCATTTTTTTTAATGAATTTAATTAAGAAAAAATGTTAAAGTGTTTTTTTTTTGATTAAATCCACTAAAGTAATGTTATAATGACTTTTTTTATTGATTAAGTTCGTAAAAAAAGTGTTAAATGATTAAATGGTCAGTTAACGGTCAGTTAAACGGTCGGTCAGAAGCCTTTGACTGACCAATATTGGTCACGGTCATAACCGGTCATGACCGGTTAATAACCGTGACCGTTGCCATCCCTATTCACAATAAAGAATTAATTCATCGAGATTTGCATATTAGAAATGTATTGAAACTTAAATATAGGATCGCTATAACTGATATGGGATTATGTAAGCCTGCAAATTATAATGCATTGGAAAATGCAAAAAATAACACATATGGTGTTTTATCTTATATAGCTCCTGAAATTTTAAGAGGAAAAAATAATTATGCTAAAGCTGCTGATATTTATAGTTTTGGTATAATAATGTATGAAATAATTTCTGGATTGCCCCCATACCATGATATAGGTCATGATGAAAATTTGGCAATAAAAATTTGCAGAGGACTTAGACCAAGGTTTAATATTAAAGTACCTCAATTAATTGTACATTTAATTAAAAGATGCTTAGATGCAAATCCACTAAATCGACCAATGGCAAGAGAGATTAAAGATACTTTACGTGAATGGCAATATATACCAGCAGAATTGAAAGCACAAATTGAAGAAGCAGATGAATTTAATAGTGATAATCTACCAATTGATAGTGTGACCTTTACTAATTTAGGCTTATCATATGAAATTCATTCAGAAGCTATTTATACAAGTAGATTGCTTGATTTCAATGGTCTTCCTGAACCAAAAAATTCCGATGATTATTACAAACAAAATGATAATATTATAAGCATGAAATTTTCAGGTAAATAGCTTTAATTAATAAGTTTGTTGTTTTAAGTAATTGAATCAAATTATTAATGATGCTAATTAATTTTTTTTATTAAATAGAATCATTGCAAATTGATATTTCTCAATTGAATATTAGTCAGTGATTAAAATGTAATTTTTAATTTACAAGGTTAATGGATTAATATGATTATTTTTGCTAATGATTTAGTGTTATTTTGTTTGTTTTCTTTTAGGTCCGAATAACGAATTTAGAAGTATACAAAAAGTTTTGACAAAAATCACATCAAATTTTAGTTGACATAACTAGTATTATAGTATATATAGCATTATATTTTACTATAAACATTTTTTATTTTTATACCATTACAATTTATGCATCACCATATTATTAAATTATACAATATTATAAGTCTGTCTTACAAATAAAGCAGTAGCAATTTAACAGGGTTTTTAAATTATTTTGTGCATATAATTCTTAAGCTTATATTCTCTGTATTTTTAAAATTCTTTTACTAACATTCCAGAACCTAACATTATTTTTCATCAAATCTATTTATTATCTGGTCAAGATATGCAATTTTAGTTACATGCTCCCCAAACTCAAAAATTTAATACTATTTTTTTTTATTTTTTAATAAAGTAATCTTAGCGAATTAGCATTATATCCCTATTACTAGATGACGTAAGTAAAATCAAATGTTACAAATTGCAGCTAAAAAAAATTTTTAATGTCAACCGGTAAGTAACCGATTTTTAACTGGGTAGATTTTTTTAGATGTTTTCAATCTCTAGATTAAACTAGGTCTAACTTAATTAAGTTCTATTTAAATAACAAGTCCTTTTCTCTGCTTTTGAAAATACTGAGAGGGTGATTAATATCATAGTATATGATTTCTACAAAGATGAAAGACCAGCCAATTTAGCAACTCTAGAAATTGCAGCTGTAATAATAATAAAATTTGCATCTGCAAATTAATTATGTATTTATTTTCACATACGTACATAATCATTTTAGAATTATTAATTCATTATCATGAGCACGTTATTGTTAAATTTTTTAAATAACATACGCTTGATGTCATACTATGACAACTGCAACATTACCTTTTTTTCATTTTGTCCGCTTACTTTGTAGTTGATAATCATAGAAATGTATAAACAACTAAATTTTTTTAAGGTTAAGTCAAAATTACATTGAAGTTTTGGAAAATGATAAGTATTATGACAAGATGTGATGATCTAAACGTAAAAATATTTGACGTATATACATGGTATCATTCTCCATTTTTTATGATTTTATGAACTTTGTCTTCTAAAAAAAGAAAAAGAATAATAATAACTGGTATCTTTACTCATAAAATCACCAAAAAATTTCCAGATTACTTTAAGGGTAAAGTATATGTCAATCATTTTTAATATGTAAATTATTTTACTATAGGTTTGCCGATCATTTGTTTACATTTTAAATATACGACTGATACTAACAACCAATAAAATTCAAGATTGCCTAGTCGCAAAAATATATATGCCTAGTCGCAACTTCATTAGGTGTTTTTTAAAGATTTTTTTTATAAAAGAAGCTTTTTTAATTAAAAAATAAAAGTTCAAAATTGTGGCTTTCTAACGATATAAATTTTATCCATTTATGTTAAGTATTACAAAAGTTTATATTGTACAGAAAATAGTGTTACTATGTAATAAGGAATTTGCCAAGTCGATCTATATGAAGTATTACGTGATAAGCTCTACCCTTAAAGTAATTGCATTTATTTATTTTATTAATCACTCATCATTAATATCTTAGAATACAGTATGTCTAATAAATTAGATTTAAGTTAATAGATTGATTGATCTATTAAAAATTCATGACAAGTAATTGTAGAATTGTATTTATACATACGTGTATAAAATCAAAGCCATGGAAATCTTTACTTTGCTAATAACTAAGATTTTTTCAATAAAAGGTACGAGAGAAGTGGGAAAAGAGAAAAAAAAGAAAAGGGAATGTAAAAGTAAAGAGAAAAGGGAAGGGAAGGAAGAGGAAAGAACGAGCGAGAACGAAAGGTACGAAGGGAATTGAAAGGGCGAATGGAAAAGTTTTAAAAAAAGTTGATCAAACTGCGGATTATATCACGTGATAAAGGATACTTTTGCGCCACATGATTCGTTGACTCGGAAGTCAACAATTTATTGGAGAATTTAATTATTTTAGGAATTGAAACAAATATTAATGAACAAAAGCGTTTGAATTATATCACAAAATACCTTGTACAAGGCAATGTACAAGTATTGTACAATATTAAGTAATGTTAGAAGTACAGTCATAGTAATAGAACTCTCGTAGGTAAAAGTCTTCAATTTATTAATGTTAAATCATAATTACAAACATTTTCTATTAAATAATACATTATGTACTAGTTTATACTGTATTATGTTAAAATTAATTAAAATTTAAATTTGCTGAAACATATAGTACTCATATCATAAAGTTCATATTTTCTATATTCATTATAGAAGGTTCATATCTAAAGGTTTTAATTACTCCATTATTTTTATATTTATTAATCAGTTTTTTATAATTATAATTTTCATAAATAAGATTAGATGTAAGTATAGAAAGTGCAGGTCGATCTCTCCAATTTTCTAAGAAATTTTCCAAAACATCCAAGGAGAATTTAAAATCATTAAAAAATCTAAGTTCCCTTAAATTATTCGGTGCTGATTTAATTAATACTTTTAATAATTCTTCACCATTTTCTAAAATTATTTCTTCAGTTCCATATCTATAAATATTTGGTGTAATTAATAATAATGACTTTAAATTTTGACAAATTTTTAATAATTTTTCAAATTCTACGAAATGATCATTTGAAGGTGAAAATGCAAGTGATAGATATTCAATCGAAGGACAATTTTCATAAATTTTACGAATGAAAATGAGGGAATCTTCATCAAAATCACCTCCACATTTTAAAAAATCACAAGGTTTTAATGAAACCTTTTTAAGATGACCTCCACTATTACCAATTATGATAGAAGCTTCATTTATTGTAATATAATCTATATTAAGAATTTCAAGATCATTATAAGCTAACCTTTTCAATAGATTTTCATTAATAAAACTAAATTCATTAATTATTAAAGATTTAATTTTATGAAGTTTTGGTAATAACCTTTGAATTATTGTATAATCAAAATAATTAAAATATTGAAAAAATAATTTTAAATGATTGAGATGATCTGCCTTTTTTTCTAATTCAAGAAAAATTTCTTTACAAGGATTTACTCTAAAATGATCTTCAGTCCATTCAAAATATTTTAAATTCTTCTGAACTTCAATTAATTTAGCAATTCCATAATTGGACTCTGAACTTAAATTAACAATTTCGATATTCTGTATACATTGACAAATATTTGCTAATTCATAAAAGTATGATGAATTTATTGATGTGTCACATTTTAATTCACAGAGTGATTCAAAACAAAGTCTGGATTCTGGAAGATGAAATATTGTATGTTTAACTGATCTCATATCCAAATATTTAAATCTCAGACATTTTCTCATAAAAAGATTGTAAAATTCTTGTTGTAAAAGAAATTGATTATATTCTGAAAATGATCCAATAGAAATTACAGATTTCATAATATTTACATTAATACTTCTACAGAAAGATAAATAATCAAACAAAAGTGATTGACATGAAACTGACGGTAATTGCTTCATTAGGGATTCTTTTATATCATCAGTTAAATAGGAAGAAATAATTGTAAATAAATAATTTTTTTTACTATAATTAATATTATAACGCCAAGGATTCCTCCATAAAACTGGAATAACAGTTTCACACCAAAGTTTATTTACAATTAGACATGAAAAAAGGGATTTCGAATCATCTTGTAAATCATCAAATATTAAGAAAAGAATATCTTTATTGAGTTTGGACATTATTAAATAATAAATAAATTACGAAATAATGCTTAAAGATCTTTATCTTATAATTATGATTTTTTTTTTAAAAAAAAATAATTTTTTCACAATACCAGGTATTTAAATATTTAATTGTGAAGGATTTTCCGGAATTAAAAATTGACCAAATTAATTTAGGGCGGAGTATTAATTACGTGATAATCGTAATACATATGTCATTGTTTAAGGCTTGGAATTTTTTTTCGGTTAGTTTGTGATCCTTATTAATTCTGTACGACCATAATGATAGTATTTTATCACAATTTTGTCAATCATTTGTCGATCATTTATTTGATGATATCACATAATATAATTATACAGGAAAAAAATTTTAACATATATGGCAAAAAATATAAAATAAATAATTTACTCTTGTATTTCCAAGATCTAAACAAAAAATTGGTTTCTTTTATTAAAAGTCCATTGATAACAAATAAATAGCTAAATCTATATAAACAAAAAACCTGTATTATACGCCAAACCCTGTATTATTTTTTTTATTATATATTATAAAAGGAATGTTTGTGCAAAGTTTTAAGTTTCGGCCTTGCATATTCGGATCTGGTTGTCCGGTGATCGGCCGAAATTTCAAATTATCACATTAATAATATAGTATACAAAAAATATTAAAATTATGTAATTAATTTGTGTAACAATTAAGGTGCCACACTTTTGATTTATTTTGTTATACTTTTAATTGTTTTTAATAATAAGAAAAATGTGATCGGCAAAGTGATACAAAGCATGCTACCATAATGATGATCAAATTAAGTATAGTTACGCCAAAAACTTTGTGCACCTTAATTTTTATGGCTATGATTGTTTTGTTATAAATAAATATTAGTATTAATAGAATTAGTTCCCGTATTAGTCTCAAAATATTTATAAATATTAATTTATAGTTTCGTAATTTTAAAATTATTAGTTCAAGATTTACAGTAGGTTCATAGTTTTTATTAGGTTGTACTACAGACATTAGCTACTTTAAAAAAAAAATATCTTTTATTAATAATAGAATAATTCTTAACTATGATTAAGCAAAGGAGATAATAAAATTTACTAGCGAATAAATCACTAACGTTGACCAGCATTAACACGCTCTTTTTAACATAATTTTTTTCGTACAATGACTTTATTTAGTGATATATATTAATGACAAATTGAACATCAAAAAGGAAATTTTTGAACAGATAACCTGGAAATGGAAAACCACGTTGGAAAATTATATTATGGAAATACATAATTGGATTTATGGATACTGACATTTTTTGGCGGCCCTTATTTTTTATGTAAACATTTTGGTTAAACAAAAAAAATGGAAGGTAATAACTCCTATTCTTTTATTTTTTGAGTCCCAAAGAATCAATAAAAAGTTTTGGACTTTTGGACAAACATTTTGAAAAGTACATCGGGAAATAAACCTTATGACTCTAAATATTGTGAATATTTATACAATCAATTAATTACAGCTACTGAAAATACAATTTAGATATAAACTAACGGAAATTTAAATGGGCCAAAAGTGTTGAAAAAATTATGGAAAATTAAGTTATATCAACGTTTACAAAAATCGGAAAGGTAATACGAGATATAACTGTTAACTAATGAATAAAATAAAGATTATTCTGAAATTTATTAAATTCAATACATTTTTATTTGAGAAAATTGCATAAAGGAGTGAGACATATTTACTCATTCAAGAAAGTTTTCCAAGATTTTTTATAATTTTTTTTCGGGATCTTGGCACGTGATATAGCATGTGTAACAGTGCTTTTTTTCCAGGGTAGTTGTACTCCTTGTAATAAATTAGCCACACGATTGGATAATTACTGTGATACTGTCATATGACTAGGGATGGCAAAAAACATGTTTTAAACATGTTTTAAAACACTAAGCATTTTGCCAGCCTTTACTACTTTATACATATTTGCAATAAAAATTTACTTTATCATATACTATATATTTAGAGTATAGCCAGACCGACCTTGTTGGGAATTTTATTTTTTGTAATAGCTTAGTGATACTAGCGATCCTCTACTATTCGTTAAATAAAATGTGCGCTAACTCTTAAAAACAAAAAAATTATATAATTTTAATCGATTAATTAAATCAATAACTACACTTTTGACAGGTGTTTTACGTAACTTTTTCAAAGTGCTTACCACGAGAATTACGCAATAATCATGCCGATCAATGTTTTAAAACAAATAAAAAACGTTAAAAAACTGAATTTAATTGTTTTAAAACATCTTGTTTTAAATCACATGCCATTCCTACATACTGTATGACCAAGTTCATATTATCATTTCGTGAATTTTCCTTACAATTAAATAATTTCAATATTGGAATATTTTTTAAGAATTTCATTTTTATAAAATGACCAATCAATAAAGTTATTTTCTACATAATATTTGAAGAATTACAAGATCCCATGCTCGATTCTTTCGTAAATAAACTTTGATGTGAAACTGTTATTCCAACCACTTTATGAAAGAATAGGCGTTATTGTTATTAGCTAATGTAATAAAATTATTTGTTTATTATTATTGCTTTCTATTTTAACAGAAGATATTAAGAAATTTTAATTAGCAAGACAAAGAATCTTATTACTTTTTATCATATTGTGAAATTATCAATATAAACGTTACAGTATAGTATAAGTATTACAATTTCTATTGGATTTTCTAAATCAATTTCTTTTGCAACCGGAACTGAAGTGTTTAGGTACGAGGTCATTTAAATATTAAATCTTCTATTTCCGGAAGCTAAAACTCATTTTTAATCACTCTGTAAATTAGAATATAATACATCTGATATGGATTGGCACGTTTTTTGTCAATATATATTTAGCGCTTATTATTATCCAATCGTCAACCTTATATTAATCGAAGTTTAGAGAAATTCAATGGATTGAAGGCTTTGAAGATATTGTTTATTTCACAGAAGATCTTTACAAAAAAAAATTTTCTTAAATTTAATTAGAAAAAACAAGTAGATATTCTAAACATTTAAAAATAACTTTTCAATATGTTGAATATTATGAGCACATAATTGCAAACTTACAAATCTTTGTAAACTAAAAATTAGAGTTGCGACCCATCAGAATTTCTGGATCTGGATCAAACCCAAATAAAAATAAAGTATTACCTGATCAACTCCATAACGGATATTATCCGTTTATATCCGTTTACTTTTTTATCAAATATGACTCGAGTAACATCCGGGTATTACCCGGATAAAGATCAATTATTTTTCTCAATAACACATTAAGATATACTTATTGAAATTTATAAAACTTTTTTATTGTTTAAACTTTAAAAATTAAAAAAAAATCATAAAATAAGTGTTGCTAAAGCACACCTCTTAATTCTGGCTGAAAGATATAATTTTGGTCAGATTTAACAAAAATTTCATTCGGCCAAAAATTAAAATCAATATAAACTTTAATTCTGGCCGGTAATAAAATTCTGGCCAGAGTTAACATCTTAATTCTGGCAAAATTTAATTTTTTGATTGGATCGGTTCAAAATGAGTCGACTCAAGTCAATTCTAGAACCGATTCTAATTTTATAAGATTCTGGATCCCCTAAATTTAAACCATAAAAACTGTACTGAGCCGGCTTCGCGTAATGAAACTATGTTAATGCTAGCGTAGATAAGCAAATCATTGTCGAAATGATAAATCCTATTGGTAGTACACCATTTGAAGTGATCATTATCTTAATTTGGTTAATTTGGCCGGAATTTAATTCCGATATTCATTTTAATTTTAATTGGACCTCGGTTTTTTACAATTGTCCGATTTCTTATTTTATTTTATTTTTTTTAATAATAGTCCAAACTTAATAAAGATATTCTTTTCTTATTATTTGTAGAATTTCAAAATGATTTTTTTCATGCTTAATTGTCAATAGACTTTTGTGTGAAACTGTAATTCCAATTCTATGGAAGAATCCTTGGCGTTACAATATTAATTATAACAATAAAGTTATTAAAAATTCTTTAATATCATTTATAGATAAATAAAAAATAATAATTGCAAATAAATAAGTCAAAGAATTCAATTACCTACAATTTCATTCAAATCACTTTTATTTGATTATTTATCATTTTGTAAAAGTATTAATATAAATATTATAAATTTTATAATTTCTAATGGATCAACTTTAGCTTATAATAAGTTTCTTATACAACAAGAATTTTATAATCTTTTTATGAAAAAATGTTCAGAATTAAAATATTTGGATATGAAATCAATTGAACATATTGAACATCAAATATATTATTTTCCAAAAGCTAATACATACTTTGAATCATTAATTGAATTAGAATTTGATAAATCTATTGATCCTTTATAATTTTATGGATTAGCACGTTATTGTCAATATATACAAAGAGTTATAATTATTAATATAAAATCAAAGTCAAATTATGGAATTGCTAAATTAATTGAAATTCAAAAGAATTTAAAATATTTTGAAGATTTGATGATGATTATTTTGATCATTATACAGAATGTCCTTATACAGAAATAATTCTTGAATTAGAAAAAAAAAGCGGATACAATGATCTTGAAATTCTTAATATAAATTATATTACATTGGAAGAAGCTTCTAAAATAATTGAAAATAGTGGAGGACATCTCAAACAAATTTTATTAAAATCTGTTGATTATTATGATGATTACTTTGATGAAAATAATATCAATTTTATTCGTAAAGTTTATAAATATAGTCCTTCAATTGAATATCTATCACTTGCATTTCCATCATATAATGATTATTAAACATTTGTAAAAATTTGAAATCATTATTATTTGTTATAAAAAATAGTAAATCTAGTTAGTTATGGAGAAGAATTATTAAAAGTATTGATTAAAGCAGCACCAATTAATTTAAGAGAAATTAGATTTTTTTAATGATTTAAATTTTTCTTTGGAAGCCTTGGAAGAATTCTTAGAAAAATGAAGAGGTCAACCTGCAATTTCTATACTTACAACTGATTATATTTATGAAAGTGAAAATTACAAAATATTGATTGATAAATATAAAAATGTTGAAATAATTAAAGATTTTATAATTGAAACTATAATGAATATAGAAAATATGGATTTTAAGATTTGAAATTTATACGTCTAGTAAGTTGTAATATGTCGAGCAACATTATGACAAACATATTTTTTGTCGAATCATATATTATATGAAATGCGTCTGGAACGTCTGAAACATTGAATTAAGTTTATCGAAATCTAAGTTTATTTGTTTAATTAAAGTATAGTTAAGTTTCTGTAGTTAACTATGAGTTTATATACGATATCTAGATATCTAAAGATGACACAATTGTACCAATAAGTTTAATTCGCTAAAAGGTCATCCAACTCTCTAAAGTTCATAAGTTTTCAAGATTAATTTGAATTATTTAAATTAATATTTTATTTATAGTACAATTAAAAGACTTAAAGTATAAATACAAATACAGGTAATATTTTTAACCCGTTAAGTGAAAAAAATTTAAATAAATAAACAACTATACAGATAAGTAAAATAGCATTACCGGTTATATAAAAGAATATAATAAGTGTTAAAATGAAAGGATACATCTTACTAATTTAAATCGCACTATAAAATATCATTACTTTCCGCTGATTAACTAACTAAATGTGACGTAATTATTTTATCCATGCTTTTAAGTAAAATAATTCTAGACATCCCCTTCATTTTCGTCAAGTGAAGTAATATAATGTAATCGTGAATAAAAACAAAAATAAATAAATAATTATACCTTGAAAAATGTGAAAAAATTTTAACAAACCCATAAACAATAAATTTTTGATTCAAAAATTTTCTTTTATTATTGACTATAATATTATTTAGAACGTAATCTTATATAGTAGATGATAGTAAGAAATATTTTACGTTCCGTAGAGCTGCGACCTGTCAGAATTTCTGGATCCCTAAACAAAAACGTGTTACAGACTCCATAACGGGTATTACCCATTTTTACCCCACCCCAGCCAAATGATCGACATAGTTTATAAGCTGGAGTTTTGTGCACCAGATCCTAGCTTATAAACTACCCATGGGCATATACAGCCCACGGGCTCTGGTTGGTCTAAAAGTAAGGATATTATTGTCCATAATAACGGACCATACTGGACCTCACCATCAAGGACATTATCATTCTCATATTGAGG
>QZLH01000690.1:2452-15480 GCA_003833135.1 Oehlia diaphana
AATATTTATGGTATTATACCATTTATGGCACCTGAAATTTTAAAAGGTCAACCTTATACTCAGGCTAGTGATATATATAGTTTTTCTATGATTATGTGGGAATTTACATTTGGAATTCCACCATTTAATGATAAAGCACATGATCTTCAACTTGCTTTAGATATTTGTAAAGGTAAGCGTCCTGAAATTATTGAAAATACTCCACAATGTTATGTAGATTTAATGAAAAATGTTGGGATGAAGATCCATTAAAAAGGCCATCTTCTGAAGAAGTTTTAAATATTTTTAACAATTGGATTTTTCATTCTGAGAATATTAATAAAGAATTAAAAAGCAATATTATGGAATTTATAAATGCACCAATTGAGCATAATAACTTTACTGTAGAACCTCATCCAAAAGCATGCTATACAAGTCATTTACTTGATTTTACTAGTAAAGAATTAAATGAAATTCTAGAAGATTCTCAAGAATTGAAATCTTTTGAATTGAAAATAAAAAATGATGATGCTGGAAAACAATTTCATAAATTAGAAAAAATTGCTGAACTTTATCAAAGTTCTCAAAATGAATTAAAAGAAATACAAATTGATTATAAGCAAATAGAAGAAGAAAATCTTAAGTTAGAAAATGAGTTATTTGATTTACAACAAAGAAATTTTAAATTTGAACTAGATAATCAAAATCTGAGGCTTAAATCAGCTGTACAAATTAAGGAATTTGCGGAAAAAGAAAATATTTTGCAAACCCAAATTATTAACCTGCAAAAAGAAAAGCAAAATTTAACTAATTTAACTGAACAATTGGAGCAAAACAATCTGATTAACCAGCAAGTTCAAACTCAAATCAGCCAGTTAGAGCAAGAAAGAATTGATTTACATAAAAAATTAACTCAAACAGATGCTAATATTCAAGAATTAAAATCTCAAAAAGAAAGCTTAATTAAACAAAAAAAGCAATTAGAAGTTAAACTAAACCAGATTCAAGTTAATTATGAAAAAATAGAACAAGAAAAAATTAGGTTGCATGAAGTGGTAAAAGGTTTCTCACAAGAAAATAAGCTTACTATTAAATTAAAGGTCAAGTTGGAAAGAGAAATTTCTCAATTGGAACAAAAATTGAATAATGAAAAACAAATTGAAATACAATTAACTCAAGCTTTACAGATAAAAGAAGATAAAATAGATGAATCAGAACAAAGTTTAATTAACCTTGATTATGAACGTATTAATAAGTTAAAAAAAGAAATGAATGAAATTGACAAAAAATTATTAAACATATTATCTAGTGGAAAAAATACTATTAAGATTCATAAAGAAAAAGAAGTCAAACAAAAAGAGATGGAGGAATTCAAACAAGAATTATCAAGAACTTCAGCTTCTTATAATATCAATAGAAAAAAATGGGTTTTCAAACAAGTTAATAATTTTCTAAAAGCCAAGGGTGATTTCTTAACTTTACAAGAAGAAGCTATTAAAAAACTGCAAAATTGTTGTAATCACTTAGAAAGCTCTATTAATAAGGAAATAAATACTATTGGTTCTACCAGATATATGAAAGCCCCTGAATTGGCTGATAAGTATACTAAAGAATTTCAAAATATTCTTGTAAAATATAATGATGGATTATTAGTATTGAACAAACAATTTTCTTCCTTAAGAAAAATTGTTCAGGAAAACAAAGAGTTGGAAGTTAGCCTCACAATTAGAAATATCCTTAAGTTGTATTCTTATAATTTTAATAAATACAAAATTTTAAGCTTTGCTACTAATTCTCAAAAAGGAACTAATAAGATGATAGAAGATATAAATTCATTAAGAAAAACTTGAATGAATTGAAATTAGAATTGAAACAAGAAACAGAAGAATTAAAAAATTTAACAGCAGATTAGATTCAACCATATTAATGGATTAATAGTACAGTTCATAAATAGTTATAATTCATTAAAATGAAAATCTTTAGTATAGTATACTAAAATATATGAATATATATTCTAGAATTTATTGAACATTATAACACGTATTTTTTAACAAATTTTTTTTATTAAATTATAACTATATTTTTATATTTTTTTTTGTTTTGAGGTCTCAATAAATAAAAAGCCATTTTAATAACCATTTATATTATATAAATGCTTATATACTTATATTTAAATTAAAATAAATAAAGTATAAATATACAGTTCTTGACAAAAGTGTGCCACATTTTTTAGGTGCCTGAAGTGCCTAAAGCAGGTGCAACCTACGGCATACTTTTAAATATATTTTATATAAAGATATTATTATATATATAAATGTACTTGGTAAAAAATAATTATACGTATAACTTTACTAATATTTTTTATAAACTCTCAGATTTCTTGATAGAGTAGTTTTCTTCTTGTTGAATCTTATTAGCAATTATAATTTCCCATAAAAGCTTTATATTTTGCCCAAAATTCTTATGCTTGTTCTATGATAAGATTTTTTTTAAAAATAAAAATACCTGATTTATAATCTTTATTAAGCAAGGCTATTCTATTGAAATTTGTATACAGTTAAGTGAGTTAACACTCTCTATAGCCACACATTTGGGACAAGCTATATTTGGTGACTATGATGAGATGTGACTATAAGCAACAAAATCATATGATCCAATCAGTAATTTTTGCCTAGAATTATAAATAATAATTTTGGCTAAATATTCAAATCACAATACTTTTGTTAAAATTATCCCAATCACTATAAAATTGCTGCCATTAGATTCCTACAATGAAACGATTCTAATGAGTCTAATATCATTAAAATCTGATCACTAGAACTTGCAGTAATTGAAATAAAGTCAAAATATTTAATGATACGCGAATTTTACATCGATTTGATCTTTAAAATTGGATTGTTCAGTTAATATTGATCAAATCGCTATGAAATTACTACATTTGATTTCTCTCAATGAGACGATTCCAATGAACTCAAGATCATTAAAATCTGATCACTAGAACCTGTAGTAATTGAAATAAAGTCAAAATATTTAATTTTACACGAATTTTGACATATTTAAAATGCTGATTTGCTCTTTAAATTTGGATTTCTCAGCCAATACTGATCCAATCGCTATGAAATTACTATCATTTGATTCCTCTCAATGAGATGAATTCAATAAGATAAAGAACATTGAAATCTGAGCATTAGATACTGGAATAGTTATATTACTGGAAAAATCCTAAATATTGAGAATTCATTTTATATATTAAATGATATAAAAATTAATAGGGAAAAGTCTGAATTACTATGTGAACTAAGAGGATATTCGATAGCATCAAATATGGTCATAAAACCAAGTGATAAGAATGGTTTGATAAGGATCTTTGGAGTATGGTTTAACGCATATAATAAAAAAAAGCATGTCCTGAATCAGGTTAAAGTAGAAGTCAAAAATTGTTGTTAGTTGATTATTTTGTGAAAAAAATTGACAGATAAACAAATGGCTTTCATTTTCAATGTTTTAATTGTGCCAAAAGTCGAATACTGTACACAGCAAATATATATTGTTAAATGACATAGAGTGATAGATTAATAACTCCTTTTAGGATAATGTTTAAGAATAAATTTAGGTTTAACGAGAACAGCATCAAACGTGTTAATATATATGAAAGAGGGATATAATTTAAAGAGCTTCCACAATAATCAGTTACAAGCGAAAATAACAAATTTTGTGATCCAAATTAATGTTTAAGAGAAATTACAAAAATTAGATTGTTTAATCTATAAGAATTACTCTTATTTATCACTGACCCTATAAAAAAAGTAGATACGTTTTTTATACTGAAAGATACGTTTTGTATACTGAGAGATACGTCTAGATACGTCTAGATACGTCTAGATACGTTTTGAGATACGGAAAAATGCACAATTCCGTATCTCGCATGATACGTTTTTTCAGTGTCTCCGTATACAAAACGTGTCTTGCAAGATACGGAATTGTGCATTTTTCCGTATCTCAAAACGTATCTAGACGTATCTAGACGTATATCTCAGTACACATAACGTATCTTTCAGTATAAAAAACGTATCTACTTTTTTTATAGGGTGAGTGTATTAATATCAGGTGATATAGTACGATTTAAGAAATTTTTCAAGAAGCAGCTTTTTAACACTTTTATTTTGGAGAACATTAAATTGATAGTTTTAATATAGTATAGTTAACACTTCTTTAGATGATGATATGGAAGTCAAGGGAGGTAAATTGATTATAAAAGAAATTATTTAGGTCATCGATAATCCACAGTTTAAGAGAAAAATTAAAAACAAATTTTTGATAGGATTTCTGAAAAATACGCTCAGATTTAAAAGGTGACGAATTGATGTCTATATTAGCTAATCCGGATGCTAAGAAGTTTGTGAGAACCGTAAAAAACATAGCTTCAAGGCAAAAAAGTATTATATGGTAAAACATTTTACCAAGATAAAGATGTAGTAAATATAGTTCATTATAATACCGAAAATGATCCTTAAGATTTTAATATTATTCTTAATAAGTGTGATGGTTGCATATGAAATGATGATACTATATTAGAAAAGCTGAAATATAACCAAGGTTCCTGTGTCTTAAGTTCAAAACCAATTGATACGTTCTTTTTAGAAAACTAAAAATACACAACCTTGATGACAAGGAAATCGTTTATAATTATGGATATAACGTAGAATCATTTTGAGTTAATAGTGCTTTATGATAGTTTTTTTCAAAGAAAACTCATATTAATATAAATCGGACGATATTAGATTATATATATATAATTAAGAAATTTATTTTAAGCGAAAAATTCAATGAAAATTGGATTACATTAATTAAAGCTGAAACCCTTGCATGTTTTTTATTAGACTTAGTCATCGGATTAGATTGTGATAATATTTCTGTTTTCACTGATAATGAGAATATGTATAATAGATATAATAAACTACGAGAAAAATACGTGTACTGTATATGAACACATGAAAAATTTTTAAGAAACAGAATAATGTATACCTATGGGCATTGATCAAGATTTTAATCGTAAATGAAAAGTTTAAATTATCTATTTTGTATAAAGTTAAAGGACATGTCAACAATCCATATCATAATCTTTTAGATAAAAAGATCATAGAAAGGTTTATTGATATGAATCAAACGTATTCAATTAAATTTAATTATAACGAAATTTCTGAGTTAAAATACGTGATAACATGAAATGGTATAATGATAGAAAAACAGCTTCATTGCTTATTGCTTTATAAAAAATTTAAACAGAAACTCGAAATATGGAAGATTATACATAGATTGGCAAATATCTTTTGAATATTTGAAAGAAAATGAAAAAGCCTTAGTGACATCCTTTTGGACTATTAAAAAAGGCAACAAAGGCTAATAGAACAATAGAACAGTGTAAAAAATTAATGTTCGAAATTTATAAGAACTGGAAGTGTGTTTTTTGCGAAAGAAAAGGGAGACGTCTAAGGCGGTCTAACCATATATGGTTATGTAATTCACAAAAGAAAAGAATTAAAGAAATTATTAAAAAGGAGTTTTATTTCTTGTCAAAGAAATTAGAAAATTCAAAAAATATAAGTATGACGAAACAAATTTAACTAAATTTTTCGTTAACGAAGATTTGGAAAATTATTTCCTAACGATAACGAATTAACTTTTGGATATAATCAAGGGGATATTTCCGCTTAAACTCTTAGAATTTTTAATAAGCATAGTTAAAATTAATCCTACTGATAGGAATATAAGCAAACAGAAAAAATTGAACGTGGTTAATGTTGGTTTAAGAAATTTGAACAACAATAGCAACAATGGAAATATGCCATTACAAGTTTCCAAAGTCAAGGCGGAGGGACTTATAAATAGTATATATTTTAATCAGAAACCTTTGGATTTTATAATACACGTGATCCAGAAATTTTTCTCTCTTTTAATTTCTAATTTGTTTGCTCTTTGGGGTAAGTTTCATTATAATTCCTATATTATATAGAATCTGTTTGACCTGGTTTGTTGGGAATAATTATTTTAGCTGTAACTTAGAATCAAACTAAAAAAATCCTATATTTTTTGTTAATAAATTTTTTCGTAAACAGTAAAAAAAAAATTTACTATATAGCAATTGCTATTGCTATTGCAAAAAATTAAATTGCATCTTTTAACATCATTAGAAATAATTACAAATTAGGTGATCTTAGATTTTTAAGATCATTTTTTTTTCTTTCTCTTTTTAAAAGAAATATCATTATTTTTTTTATTATCATTATCCAATTTGCAGTAAATCAACCATTTCGTTTTACTAAAAAAAATAAAAAAAACCATTATTTTTATTTTGTTTTTTTTTAAAAAACGAAAAAAAAAAATCATTCCAATTTTTTTCTTTTTTTTTAAGTATCGGCTTCAACTTTCGCTTTAGATCCGGCAAGTAATTTAATACACTTAAATCTGTGATATCAGATCACCGTATCTTTTAATATCTTTTAACGCAATTTTTGCAATACTGTAAAGTTCGTCTAACTTCAAATATTCCATCTGACTATTTTTTCAAAAAAATAATTTTTGTAATTACAACTTTGGAAACATTTCAGTTAAGTGGATTTCATTTTTTATTTTTTTTTTGTTTTTGTTTAAATGAAACGTTAACTAACGTTTAAGTTTCATACTTGTTTTGACCGAACGTTAAGGTAATTTTCATAATATTTTTTCTTTTTAGTTAACGAACATTAGTTACCGTTCAGTTTCTTTTCTTTTTTTGTAGGTTTAGGCGTCTGCCTCATTTCGAAGGGTATAGCCTTCGAATATTTTTTTTTTTTTATTTAACATTCTTATTTATTGTAGGTATGCCGAAGGTAAAAAAAAAAAAAATTATTATTTTTATTTTATCGAAGCGTTACTAACGTTTCGATTTTTTTTTTTTAGGTTTAGGAAGCCAAAGTCATGTGTCTCGATCTTCCATTTCGAAGGTTTTATTTATTTTTTTTTTATTATTTGTCAAAACATTTACTAACGTTTTGTTGGTTTTTTTTTTTGTAGGGTTCGGTTTTTTTGTCCCAGAACTGAATTTTGAAGGTATTTCAAAATTCTTTAATTTTTATTTTTATTTTTTTTCGTTTTTCAAAAAAAAAACAGTAACGATGTGTTCACATTTTTTAGATATATATATAACTATACAGTAAATTAAAAATAAATTTTATTGTTATTCAATTTGCAGCTGTATTAATAAGAATTACACCGGGGTGATGATCACCGGTGACTGAAATTATGACAATCGACCAGCATTAAAAAATATAGTGCCGGTAAAAATTGATAATTCTGGCCAACGGTGATGATCACCCCTGGTGATTTGAAGTAAAAACCTATTAATAGAATAATAATATAGTTCAAAGTTTATTAATTAATAAATCTAAATTTGTCTTTGATTAAATTCAAATGAGACAAATGAGACAAAGTTATCAAAAAAAATCTTTCTTTTTTTTGTAGATATCGTTTCGACCTTGGGCTTTCTCTTAAATCTGGTAAGTTTCTAAGCGAAGCTCATATTTTTAATTTTTTTTTTTTTTTTTTTTTTTTTGTTTTTTTTTTTTTTTTTTTTTTTTTTTTTTTTTGATGTTTTTTTTTTTTTTTTTTGTAGGTATCGGTTCTTTCGACTTCGGACTTTGGATGTTAGCTTCTTGGATATTTTTTTGCTGAATTTCTCGATGTTAGATAGTACTTGGATTGTAGGGTCAGCGTTTTGGAATTGCAACTTTTTTCTTTTGTAGGACGGCTCCTTGGACTTTCTTTTTTGTAGGGTCGGCGTCTCGGGATTGCTCTTTTGTAGGACGGTTCCTTAGACTTTCTTTGGCTTCAGTTTTTCTTTTTGTAGGACGATACCTTGGCGTAGATTGGCGTAATGGAAAGTTTTGAAGTTTCGAAACTTTTTGAAATTTATATTTTTTATTTTGTTTATTTTTTTAATTTTTCTTTTTTTGCAGGTATCGGTAAATTGAGCTTCTTGGATGGAATCGATAAATTTTGATATGGTTTGTTTCGATATTTTTAAAGTTTTTTTTTTTAATTTTTGAAGAAACTAACCGTTTCTTTCTTTGTCTGCTCTGTAGGTATCGTCTTCAAATCATCAGGTCAGCTTTTTGGGTAAGTTTCGAATTGAAACATTAAAAAAGCAAATTTTTATTATAAAGAATGGCTATTAATATTTTTTTTCTTAATATATAGCCAGTTCATTTGAGTATTTGAATGTGGAATCCAGATAAAGTTCGTCAAAACTTTAAAAAATTTAATGTTTTTTTCTTTTTTGTTCGTTTTTAGAAAAATTTGTTAATGTTTCTTTAAATAGATAATACATTCAATTCATTTATTTTATTACATTGTATAATATTTTAATAATAAATTGTATAATAAATTGTATACAAATTTTAACAAATAATTAAATACTATTTAATGAAGAAATTATTATTTATCGCGGCTGCGATTTGTTGTGATTTGTCGTTAGTCAATAATTTATGTAGTAATCATGAAATTTATACTTTTTGATTATCAAATCGATCAGTGTTTCATTTACTTTTACTTTAATATTTTTTATGTAAAACTATACCATTTTCATTTATTTGTTTCCCTTTAACGTAAATCTACCTTATAAAATTTGCTCATTGTATGTAATTAGGTAAAATATGTAGGCTTTAAAGTAGCATTGGCTTTTATAGTAGTATTTGCTTTGGAGTAGCTAGTAGAAAAATGTATTAATGAGAAATGTATTAATAAAATACTAAAATGTTAATTAATTGTGCGGCTAATAAATCACATGACATTTGAGCCTAGCGATATTGGAAATGTATAAAAGCTAATTTTGGTATGCTGATTTTCTGGAATTTTGCTGGTCGATTTGTTAACGAGTGGCAGACCAAATTCCATCAATTCCATCTAATAATCAGCAGTTTAAATTTCAATATGATTTCCAATAAAATTAATAAAGAATAATGGGGGACGAAGTCCCCGCAAAATGCATATTCTAGTTTCTAAAGCAAAGTAACATTGGTAAATTTTTTGGAAGATCTCCAAATTTATCAATATGCTGCAGATTTTTTAAGACATTTTTATAGAAGTCTACAAAATTCTGCGAACTACAGGTCCTTACCGATTTCTTTTGATCATTTTATAGAGATTTGCAAAAATCTCCAAAAATGCAGATCGTTACCAGTTTTTTTTACCATTTTATAGAAATTTGCGAAAGTCTTCAAACATGCGTGCACTAAGGTTGCTCTATTTATCTATTTGATCGTTGATAAAATCATAATTTGACCTTATAGCCGGGATTATTTGCAGAATTACAAGCGTTCCTAAAAAATGTATAAAATGTACTGATATTTTTAATATTTTTTTTTTTTAATCATATAACCTTGATCCACATTGTGATTATTTTGACGATTATTCGCTTCAAGAATTTAAGATGGAAGATATAGAGATTATCACTGGTTATTGAAATAAAAGGTACGAAAAATAGAAACACATAACTGTTAAAATTTTTATGAGAATTTATATAAAAACAAATAAATGACATTGTCATATTTTAAATTTATATTACAAGAGATATTATTTTTCATATATAAATAACTAAATCTTTAATACCAGGGCTGATTTATACAATTTATTCTAATTATATATTGTATAATATTATCAATTCTTATTCAAGTTTCTATCATAGTATAAAAGAAATATTCCAATAAAATATGTATAATGTAGTAATAATAAAAGAAAAATAAATAGTAAACAATAGATACTAATAAAGAAATTTATATTCTGAATATTCTTTTCTTTCTTTAATTGTTTTCATCTATAAAAAAGAATTATTAAAGCAAATTGTTAATATTATTAATAAAAGTAATCATGTAAAAAAATTAATGCATATGAGTACTACCTCGTTCAGTAAAATCTATTAGGAATTCTATATGAATAAAGATAATTTTATATTAATAAGCATTTTAAGAATTATATTTGCAAAAATAAGCTTAAAATATGAATTACCGGAAGATTCACTATTAATAATGTCTAAAAGTCTACTTGTGTAAATTGCTTGAGAATTTGTAGTATTTGAAAGAGTAGTGCCAGAATTTAATAATGAAGAAGATAGCTTTTCATTATTTCTATCTGCATCTTCAATTTGCTTGTTGATTTCATATTCACCAGAGCTACCATAAAAATCTTCCAATAAATCATTTAATTCTTTTGCTTTAAGTCGTTTTGAAGGATCTGTATCCCAACATCGTTCAATAATATTTAAAATTAGTTGGGGAATTTTATAATTAGATTTTGGCCTCTGGCCACCGCAAATTAAGGTAGCCAAGTGTATATCATAATCAGAATCATGATAAGGAGGACACCCTGTACAGACTTCATATGCAATAATTCCAAATGAATAAATATCACTTTCTTGAGTATATTTTTTTCCTTTTAAAACTTCAGGTGCTACATAAGGTAATACACCATATATTTCTTCTTTAGAAGGACTTACATTTGCTGGTCGACACAATCCTAAATCAGTAATAAAAGTAATAAGATTATGACCAATTAATATATTACCACAATGAAAATCACGATGAATTAATCCCTTTTCATGAATATTTTGAAGTCCATATGCAATCCTTCCCAAAATATCTAACTTATCTTTCCATTTCATTGAATTAAAATTATTATTTAAATGTTGTCTTAAACTGCCATTGTCTGCATATCTCATTACCATCATAAAATCACCAGATTTTGGATCTTTAGTAATTCCATAACAGCGATTTACATAAAATGAACCAGTCAGTATATGTGATTCAATCTAAAAAGAATTTCATAAAAGTTAGTTTAACATTTATAATTTCAATATTTTTATATACTAAGCAACTCACTTCATTTAAAAATTCGGCTGTAATATTTTTGGAGTCATTTAAACATTTTAAAGCAACGTTTATCTTACTTCTGTACCATTTATTATTTTCAGAATCCCAACTTCTTATATAACCATCTTTCCAAAATGCTTTATATATAGTTGAAAATCCACCTTTTCCCAAATATTTAATATTTTTAAATCTGTCATATTCAATCCACTCTAAAAATTCTAAATTATTATTGGCTTTAAGTTGAGTTCTTTGAATAAACTTATCAACTTTATCATTTCCACTAGCCCAATTTATGAAATTTTGTTGAAAATGGTTGGAATTACATGGTTGACACCAAGTATCACTAGTATTATCAGTATTAGGTTGTTTACATTCTTTGCACAAACCATTCCTTCTATAACGTTCTTTTAATTCTTCATTTAATATTAGCCTATCAATTAATAAACTTTGTTCATGTGTTAAATTCCGATAGTTAAAATCTTTTATTTGTTCAAGTACATCGCTACTAAGTATAAATTCTTCCATATTTGGATAATAAAAGTGAAGAGTAAAAAGGATTTTTTTTTTTTTTTAAAAAAAAAGCAGTATTATAAAACGTATTGCAGTCGCACAACAGCGATCGACAAATCTTTTTTTTTTAATTGAGGCGAATGAGGCGTTCAAAAAATCAGCTGATGATCACAAGAATTTCGGTAAGAATTTCTTTTTATATAAAAATACTTCGTAAGACAAAATTACTTTACTATCATTATGTACTGTATTATTGTAACTGTAATTAATATATTTTATAAAAAAAAATCCTAATGTGATTTAATCTTTATGACCAATTCAATATCTGATATGTTTCAAGATTCAATAAATCTATATAACTAAAAAATTCAATGTCATGTTTAGATTACCCGGTTACTAATATTTATTCTTTTTTTCTAAATAGTTTTTTGATTTTAGTTTATTCCTTTATTTATTTTAATTAATATATTAAAAAATACCATTAAATTCTAAGAATTTTATTTTTTTAGTATTTATTTTTTATTTTATTTTATTTTATTTTGTAAATTTTTTTTTTTGATGATAATTTTTTTTCGACCATATTGTATGTCCCTGATAATTTTTTTTTTTTTTTTGATCATATTGTATCAGGTTATGCCTTACGGTGTCCGGTCCGATGATCCTTCTGAGTCCAGTCACGTCAATTTTTAGCACAGTCATGTGAATTTGCGTCCGGATCATCAGACCACACACGGTCCAGTGATTCGCTTAAAATTACTTGGGTGATTATAAAGCTTGATCTACACGATTTTTTTTTTGCTGTTTCGCTTTATAATGAGTTAATATAAAATTTTTTTTTTTTTGCAATTAAATATTTAATGAGTTAATGGTTTTAGTAGATGATAGAGTATATATAAATTTCTAAGAACCTTTTGTTTCAATAAATTAAGATGCAATTAATTTTTGTTACAAGTTTTTAAACATTTTATTGTATAAAAAATGTTTATTTAAACCTACAATTAATTAAAAATAAAATGTAGATCGGTCATGTAGAATTAGTTCGGTCCGATTGATCAAAATCACAGGACTCAGCACAGTTAACTCAGTCCGATGGTAGCGAAGTCTGATCAAAGTTTAAATTCGGTCTGCATCAAAATTCATATGTCTGTGCTAAAAAATTGACATGACTGGACTCAGAAATATCATCGGACCGGACTCAGTAAAGATATACTCTATTGTATCTCCCCGATAACAATAGGCCTTTCTCTCGTTTATTTTTATTTTTATTTTTACAATGGATCAGAATTTGTTTTCATTTAGTAATTTTTATTTATTTAATTTTTTCTTTTTTAACGATAGATCGTTCAGTAAATTTTTTTTTTATATTTAGAAATTTTTTTTAACAACAGATCGGATATTTTTTTTATTAGAAATTTTTTATTTTTTAAAAAATAATTTTTCCAACAATAGATCGGACTTTGCCCTTTCTTTATGTTCGGTAACTGACATTAATAATTGTCCGGAGCGAAGCGAAGGACTATATATGTCTACGCACTATGATGATCTATGGAAATAACGTGTAAATTTTCAATCACGTGAGTTTCTCTGTCCAGGAATTCCAAGGCGTTATGCTGCTATTTAATAGAATATTGCTACATC
>QZLH01000690.1:16384-35100 GCA_003833135.1 Oehlia diaphana
AAAAAAAAAATATTTTTTTTTTTTTTTTTTTTTGTAACAATAGATTTGATAATTGGTTCTTCTTTTTCTGAATCATTAGAATTAATAGAATTATTAGAATTGATAGAATTATTAGAATTGATAGAATTATTAGAATTAAAGTTTTCGTCACCCCAAATTTTCGGCATTTTTTAGATAAGAAAAATTTTAATTAAGAATTTAAAAGATTAATAGAATTTTGTTTATTGATGAAAATTTTTTTTTTGATATAAATTTTTATTTCAAACAATAGATTACTATGATATAATCTTCTGTAATAATAACATTCGTATGATGGTATTCTTGGTGATGATAAAATTATTTATTTATTTATTTTTTTTTTATAACAATTAATTATTCAGAATTGATTTTGTGATGAGCCTCTAAACGTATAAAAATATAATTCTATATTTGTATCAAGTTTATTATACAATGTCTTCTTAAAATTACATTCTTAGTATAATATTGAATATAAATCTACATAACTACTTTAGTCTTTTTTTAACATGCAAATAATGTTTTTTAACATGCAAAAAATTTTTTAATGTGTAAAAGAATTATTTTATATGAAAAAATTTTTTCTGAGGGTACTGACTACGAACCCCTTCTTAGACTTTTTTTCACCTTTTTAAATCTTTATTTTATTTAATTTTATTATTTATTTTATTTTGAATTTTCAATTCAAATTTCTAATTACAAACAAAATTTACTATTATATAAGTAACAAAATTTTAATTTTCTTTTCAATACAACAACATGCAAACCATCGTCTTAAACGTGCTCTTAACGAATTAACTCGTCTCTATGGAGCAAAACTATAAGAACTTGATATTACAAAAAGTTTGTTAGTACACTATAATATGCAATTAATATATATTCTGGCACAGCGCGACGGGTTGCGGCTAGTATAAACTAAAAAAAGAAATCATTTAATTATTATTAGGTAAAATAAATATCAATAAATGAATTCAGTATAATTTAATCATTTATGTTTATGAAAGAAAAATTTTACATCTGGTAAATAAAAATATTAGCTTGTAAATAAGAATAATAGCTGGTAAATAAAAATAATTAATATTTATAAGTTATAACTATATTAAACTTTCAGATATTCCTAAATTTTTAAAAATATAAAAATATTTGAAAGTGTATAAAAATCACATGTTTTTTTTAATGGTAAGACGTTATCAATTTATTTGTAAAAGATGCAGAACTAATACAAAGAAAAAATTTACATAACACTTGTGCACATCTAAGAAATGATTCTTGTTATACCAAACCTTTGTTATTCTTTCCCTGAACAAAGTTAACCGACCCTCACCCTTTATACTGTTATATCCTAATATTATTTAACCCCTCCAAAATAAATAATGCTATTATGCTAGTTACATTTGACATCGTGGTACACCACGTGCATTTTTTTGTAAAATAAATTTACTATCTACGATATTTAGCAAAAAACCACATACTCGAAAACTATCCTAAAAATTTACCCTTCAAAAAAAAAAACGATAATACTATCTTACTCCCTTTCTTCTATTTTCTTGACCTTTTGCAGTCTAGTTACCGTCATCTCTGTTTCTGTATTCACTCTTTTCGTCTTGTCCTCTTTCGCAAGCCGTTCTTTCATCTTCTGATTGTTAGCGTCGAATTCTTCCACTGCTTCTTTCGTCGGGATTCATGTTGGAATTATAAGGCGTAAAGCCTGGAACCAAATTCTATCTATTTTTGCTCTACTAACCTTCTGATCTGACAACATGCCTCAACATTTTCGGTCAAATTCTTCTGTATATTCTCCTTTTGAAAAGACTGTTTGTCTATATAAATTGATATAATCAACAACGTCTTCTTTTATTAACGATTTCTCGTCTCTTTTATCGAGGATCCTTGAAAACGCTTTTGATACTTTGTCAGGTTCTTCCTCGAGGTCATGTGATTGTTGTTTGTTCCTTTGGTCCTCTACTACTTTTACCACTTCCTCAGGTTCGACCGCAGAATGTAAAATGTCCTTATGTAGGTTCCTTTCTTTTTCTTCCAGTCCGTCGAAGTCTCTTCCGAAACGATCGTGAATTTTATCTGAATCAACTGATCCAAACGATATACTGTATTTCTTTCTTGACGTTCTAATAGGTCTTCTTTCCGTTTTCTTAACGAACTCTTCTCATCCATTTTCTTCTTCTTTATTTGTTCCTTTACCTTCTTGAAAGTTCGGAAAGGCCATTTTGTACATTCCCCTTTCTCTGTGGCTTATAATAGCGTTGCTTCAAGATTTTTTGTGACTTAAAATAAGTCAACACTTTCCATGGACGTGTTTTTTATCGCTATCTGAGGGTAGGTAGTAAAAATCACATGTTAAAAATAATACAGTTATATATTACTAATAAAATGTTTAAAAATAACGTACACTACTGTTTCGTACCCGTCATTAAGTTTTTTTATTTTATCATCAAGTTGTTTAGTTGTTTTCTTGCTTCAGTTTCATTATTCGTAAATAAAGATGACGTTATTTTTTATTATCCGGATCAGCTTACTAGTTGAATTTCTTATGAGATTATGGGGAAACTTGTAGATCAATGATCTTTCGTTACTCTCAAACGACATGTACAGTATATCGATAATTGTAATTTTTATACTATCTAATGCCTCATTATGTTACATAATTTTTTGCTTATATTTTTTCTCCTGCATCGTCTCCTATATTATGGTATTAACTATTACTATAATTATTTATTCTATTTTATTTATTAATAATTATTTTTCAAAAACAAAAAGCTGTCCCCTTCCAGTGAATGAACTTCTTAATTATCGGCTTATTTAATTTATTTATAATCAAATATATTCCCTTTCGTCATAAATATTATTTACTAATAAGAAAACATGGAGTAGCTATTTCCTACTTCTTTTTTTATACTATGTCCTATTTCGTTCAATCATTCTTATTATTTAGTAAAATATTTTTACAAAAATCAAAATTTTCCTAAATTTATCCATAATTTTTTTTATTCAAAATAAACCTTCGATAAAATAAAAATCATCAATTTACCATTAAACCTTTTTTAAAATGAAAACATGTTTTTAAAATATTTACATCAATCAATCCTTTATTTTCGGAAAAAAAATTGATTCCCCCCTTTTATTAAATAATTTATACTTGGATCTTTAATTTTATCGATTTTCGAGTTTTAGTTTATATAAAAGAGATTTCAGTGAGCACTCAAATCGGATGTAGTAGAACTTTAAGCTTTCGACCCCAGCCTCATGCTTAATACCATAGTTATTATATATTTTTTCCTTGGTATTCACCATCATTAGTATAAACATCAGTCTATCTCTTCCTCAGTTTCAATTAATACGAAAATTTGTTCAGTAACAAATATTATATGAAATTTCCAATACCTTTCAAGTATTATATTAAAATCCAATGTTGTTCATTTGGATCATCTGAACCTTGAAGAAGAATTGGACCATCAATTAAACGATGACCTCCACCAGTAAATGATGAGTTGCGTACCTCCAGAATATTTGGTGAAACAATCTCAAAAGTGCATGAATTTGTGAGGTCATCCAAATTGTGTAGGAAACTTTCAGATTTCTTATCATATATATTCGACTACCATCTTCATCATCCATGGTCATCGTCATTGTTAGCGTCATCCAATTCAATACACCGAACTGTACAATCTCCTATTTGAAATATTTGAAGTATCTGAAGACTTAAAGCCATACCAAAATATTACGGCACATTACACAAATTCCGCATTACACCAGTGTAAATGTGTAATACTGGCGCAATACTATTTATTATGAATCTTTAGTGTTACCATTAAGCCGCCTTAATGACAAATCATCTGGTATAGTTACGCCCCAGTTCTACTTCTTTGATTAATTACATAACCTCCTTGAAGTTTTATTCGTTCTCTCCTTTTGATGGCCTCCATGTGAGCGTCTTATTTAATGCGCCACCCGCAGCCGTCTTCGAAGGTCGAAATTCCGTTATATGCGCATCTGTCTTACTTTATAACAAAATCTGCACACTCTATTGTTTCAGCTTTCCGAATTATAATTTAGTGATACCATAGATCAAATAATATGAATATTTCGGACGCTCCAACGGTCCTTAAATAAATCAGGAACTGAAACTGAAAATCGATATCTGCATCTTGCATGAATAATATTACACAAACAACTATATATACTTGAATAAAGGCGTAATTGAATTTATTTATCCTATTTTTTTTTTTTAGGAAGAATTCCAATAAAACTGTCTAGTAATGGCTCAAGATAACGATAAAGGTAAATGCACATAGCATGAATATAGAAATTTAATACAAATTGAAATTATTCTAAACAAATTTGCAATATAATAAAACTAGTTTCAAAAATTAACGAAAAAAAAAGTAAGAAAATAATTAACAGTTTGTAAATTAAAATCATAATTTAAATTTAAATTAACCATTTCCAAAAATTTATTTTATTATTAATATTATTACAGTTGGTAAGTTAATAGCTATTTATTATTGTATTTTATATGATATTTCAAATAATTAAATTTTCAATTAATATAATTATTAATATTATAGAACGTAAGTATTTAATTTTATATTAATTTAAAAACATATGTAATTTAAACTAATAATATTATTTGTTATTTATTTAAAAATTAGTTTGTAAGTTACTGCATTTTTTTTTATATACGATTATAGTATTTTATTAATTGATTGTAATTACTTTACTTTAAAATTATTGTTAATTAATAATGCTACAGGGTGTAAGTTGTTTATTTAATTCTATTATATATATTTATATTTACATATAATTTAAACTAACTGAATATTTTATTTAAAATTATTCATTCAATAATATAGGGAGTAAGTTATTTATTTAATTCTATTATATTTATATAATATTTACATATAATTTAAACTAACTAAATTCTTTATTAAAAAATTATTCAAATATTTTAGAACGTAAGTAATTTTATTATATTTATATAATATTTACATGTAATTTAAACTAACTATATTCTTTATTTAAAAATTATTCATTCAATAATATAGGGAGTAAGTTATTTATTTAATTCTATTATATTTATATAATATTTAAATATAGTAATTTAAACTAACTAAATTCTTTATTTTAAAATATTATTCAAATATTTTAGATCGTAAGTAATTCTATTATATATATATAATATTTACATATAATTTAAACTAACTAAATTCTTTATTTAAAAAATTATTCATTCAATAATATAGGGGGCAAGTTATTTATTTAATTCTATTATATTTATATATTATTTACATATAATTTAAACTAACTAAATTCTTTATTTGAAAAATTATTCAGAATGTAAGTAATTCAATTATATTTATATAATATTTACATATAATTTAAACTAACTAAATTCTTTATTTAAAAAATTATTCATTCAATAATTTAGGGGGTAAGTTATTTATTTAATTCTATTATTATTTATATAATATTTACATATAGTAATTTAAACTAACTAAATTCTTTATTTTAAAAAATTATTCAAATATTTTAGATCGTAAGTAATTCTATTATATTTATATAATATTTACATATAATTTAAACTAACTAAATTCTTTATTTAAAAAATTATTCATTCAATAATATAGAGAGTAAGTTATTTATTTAATTTTATTATATTTTTATAATATTACATATAATTTAAACTAACTAAATTCTTTATTTAAAAATTATTCATTCGATAATATAGATAGTAAGTTATTTATTTAATTCTATCATATTTATATAAGATTTACTTTAATTAAAAAATTATTCATTTTATAATATAGGGGGTAAGTTATTTATTTAATTATATTATATTTATATAAATATTTACCATATAATTTAAACTAAATAAATACTTTATTTAAAAAATAATCAAATATTTTCTTTAGCTGGTAAGTTATAAGTTATCTATTTAATTCTATTATATTCATATATTACACCTAATTTAAACTAACTAAATTCTTTATTTAAAAAATTATTCAAATATTTTTTTTAGTTGGTAAGTTACAAGTTATTTATATAATTCAATTATATTTATATAATATTTACATATAATTTAAACTAACTATAATTCTTTATTTAAAAAATTATTCATTTAATAATATAGAGAGTAAGTTATTTATTTAATTATATTTATATAAGATTTACATATAATTTAAACTAAATAAATACTTTATTTAAAAAATTATTCATTCAATAATATAGGGGGTAAGTTATTTATTTAATTCTATTATATTTATATAATATTTACATATAATTTAAACTAACTAAATTCTTCTTTGTTTAAAAAATTATTCATTCAATAATATAGGGAGTAAGTTATTTATTTAATTCTATTATATTTATATAATAATAACATATAATTTAAACTAACTAAATTCTTTATTTAAAAAATTATTCTAATATTTTAGATGGTAAGTAATTTAATTATATTTATATAATACTTACATATAATTTAAACTAACTAAATTTTGGGGTGACGTAAACTTTAATTCTAATAATTCTATCAATTCTAATAATTCTTTATTTAAAAAATTATTCATTCAATAATATAGGGAGTAAGTTATTTATTTAATTCTATTATATTTATATAATATTTACATATAATTTAAACTAACTAAATTCTTTATTTAAAAAATTATTTATTCTATAATATAGAGGGTAAGTTATTTATTTGATTCTATTATATTTATATAATATTTACCATATAATTTAAACTAACTAAATTCTTTATTTAAAAAAAATTATTCATTCAATAACATAGGGAGTAAGTTACTTATTTAATTCTAATATATTTATATAATATTTACATATAATTTAAACTATATAAATTCTTTATTTAAAAAATTATTCATTCAATAATATAGGGAGTAAGTTATTTATTTAATTATATTATATTTGTATGATATTTACATATGATTTAAACTAACTAAATTCTTTATTTAAAAAATTATTCATTCAATAATATAGGATGTAAGTTATTTATTTAATTTTATTATATTTATATAATATTTACAAATAATTTAAACTAACTAAATTCTTTATTTAAAAAATTATTTTAATATTTTAGATGGTAAGTAATTCTATTATATTTATATAATACTTACATATAATTTAAACTAACTAAATACTTTATTTAAAAAATTATTCATTCAATAATATAGGGAGTAAGTTATTTATTTAATTCTATTATATTTATATAATATTTACATATAATTTAAACTAACTAAATTCTTTATTTAAAAAATCACTCATTCAATAATATAGGATGTAAGTTATTTATTTAATTCTATTATATTTATATAATATTTACATATAATTTAATCTAACTAAATTCTTTATTTAAAAAATTATTCTAATATTTTAGATGGTAAGTAATTCTATTATATTTATATAATAATTACATTTAATTTAAACTAACTAAAATCTTTATTTAAAAAATTATTCATTCAATAATATAGGGAGTAAGTTATTTATTTAATTCTATTATATTTATATAATAATTACATATAATTTAAACTAACTAAATTCTTTATTTAAAAAATAATTCAAATATTTTAGATTGTAAGTATTCTATTATATTTATATAATATTTACCATATAATTTAAACTAACTAAATTCTTTATTTAAAAAATTATTCAAATATTTTTTTAGTTGGTAGATTACAAGTTATTTATTTAATTCTATTATATTTATATATAATTTAAACTAACAAATTCTTTATCTAATAAATTATTCAAATATTTTAGATTGTAAGTAATTCTATTATATTTATATAATATTTACATATAATTTAAACTAACTATAATTCTTTATTTAAAAAATTATTCATTCAATAATATAGGGAGTAAGTTATTTATTTAATTATATTATATTTGTATGATATTTACATATGATTTAAACTAACTAAATTCTTTATTTAAAAATTATTCAAATATTTTAGATGGTAAGTAATTCTATTATATTTATATAGTATTTATATATAATTTAAACTAACTAAAATCTTTATTTAAAAATATTTTCTTCAGTTGGTAAGTTATAAGTTATTGATTTAATTCTATTATACTTATATACTATTCATATAAAATTATTTATTATATTAAATTTTACAATTTTATTTAGGGTAAATATGATTAATAATATTTAATATTAAATTTTTAATGAATTTTATTTAAATTTAATATAATTTCATTTTTATTTTTAAAGATCTGATACTAGTGGAACTAAAATTATGGATCAGTTTATTTCTAAAAATAAATTAAAATGGATTCCTTATAATGAATTTAAGAATATTGAATATTTTGGTAAAGGAGGGTATGGGACTATTTATAAAGCTGAATGTCTTATTTATAAAGTAATTCTTAAATCTTTCAATTATCTTAATAATTCAGATGAAAGTTTAAATAAATTTTTAAATGAAGTATGGTTAAATATTATTTTTTTTTTATAATATAATAATTTACTTTTACTAATTTAATAAATATTATTTTTATAGTGGAAAATTATTAAGTCAGATGAAATTATTAAGATATTTGGATTAACAAAAAATCCAGATGCTTCAAATTATATGTTAGTAATGGAATATACAAATAAGGGTAATATAAGAAGATGTTTAGCAGAAATAACAAAAAATTGGAAACAGAGATTACTAAATTTATATCAAGTTATTGTTGGCCTCAATAATATTCATGAAAAAGGTCTTATTCATTATAACTTTCATGATGGTAATATTTTATGTAACAAATATGATGAAGATATATATGGAATTTTTATTAGTGATTATTTAGGATTATATCAGCTTGCAAAATCTTTTTTAAAAGAAAATAATATTTATGGTATTATACCATTTATGGCACCTGAAATTTTAAAAGGTCAACCTTATACTCAGGCTAGTGATATATNAATAATATAGGGAGTAAGTTATTTGTTTAGTTCTATTATATTTATATAATATTTACATATAATTTAAACTAACTAAATTCTTTATTTAAAAAATTATTCAAATATTTTAGATTGTAAGTAATTCTATTATATTTATATAATATTTACATATAATTTAAACTAACTAAATTCTTTATTTAAAAATTATTCATTCAATAATGTAGGGAGTAAGTTATTTATTTAATCCTATTATATTTTTTATATAAAATTTAAATTAATTAATTATATTAAATTTTACAATTTTATTTAGGGTAAGTATGATTAATATTAAATTTTTAATAAATTTTATTTTAAATTTTAATATAATTTCATTTTATTTTTAAAGATATGATGATACTAGTGAAAGTGAAATTATGGATCTATTTATTTCTAAAAATGAATTAAAATGGATTCCTTATAATGAATTTAAAAATATTGAAGATTTTGGTAAAGGAGGATTTGGGACTATCTATAAAGCTAAATATTCTATTTATGATGTAATTCTTAAATCTTTCAATTATCTTAATAATTCAGATGAAAGTTTAAAAAAATTTTTAAATGAAGTATGATTTATTAATATTTTTTTTCAATATAATAATTTATTTATACTAATTTACTGTATATTATTTTTATAGTGGAAAATTATTAATTCAATTGGAATTATTAAAATATATGGATTTACAATCCAGATACTTCAAATTATATATTAATAATGAAATATGCAAATAAGGGTAATATAAGAGGATGCTTAGCAGAAATAACAAAAAATTGGGAAAAAAGATTATTTAATTTGTATCAAGTTATTGTTGGCCTTAATGATATTCATAAAAAAGGTCTTATTCATTATAACTTTCATGATGGTAATATTTTATGTAACAAATATAAAGAAGATACATATGGAATTTTTATTAGTGATTATCTAGAATTATATCAGCTTGCAAAATCTTTTTTAAAAGAAAATAATATTTATGGTATTATACCATTTATGGCACCTGAAATTTTAAAAGGTCAACCTTATACTCAGGCTAGTGATATATATAGTTTTTCTATGATTATGTGGGAATTTTCATCTGGAATTCCACCATTTAGTGATAAAGCACATGATTTTCAACTTGCTTTAGGTATTTGTAAAGGTGAACGTCCTGAAATTATTGAAAATACTCCACAATGTTATGTAGATTTAATGAAAAAATGTTGGGATGAAGATCCATCAAAAAGGCCATCCTCTAAAGAAGTTTTCAATATTATTAAAAATTGGATTTTTCTTCCTCAGAATAAGATAATTAAAGAAATTAATGAAGAATTAAAAAGTAATATTATGGAATTTATAAATGCACCAATTGAGCATAATAATCTTGTTGTAAAACCTCATCCAAAAGCATATTATACAAGTCATTTACTTGATTTTACTAGTAAAGAATTAAATGAAATTCTAGAAGTATCTTTAGAACTGAAATTTCCTAAATTAAAACATGATGATACTAAGCAGGAACTTCTTAAATTTGAAAAGATTGCTGAAACTTATTATCAAAGTTCTCAGTATGAGTTACAAAATATTCAAATGAAATTAATTAATTTACAACAAAGAAATTTTCAACTTGAGCAAGATGTTCAAAATTTAAGGCTTAGCTTAGCTATACAGCTTAAAGAATCTACAGAAAAAGAAAATTTATTACAAACCCAAATTACTTACCTGCAAAATGAAAAGCAAACTTTAGCTGACAATTTAACTGAACGGTTGAAACAAATCAGTCAGTTAAATCAAGAAAAAAATAACCTGCAAAATCAATTAACTCAATCAGAAGCTAATATAAAAGAATTAGAATTTCAGCAGGATCAAATAGAAGAAGAAAATCTAAAGTTAGAAAATGAGTTATTTGATTTACAACAAAGAAATTTTAAATTTGAACAAGATAATCAAAATCTGAGGCTTAAATCAGCTGTACAAATTAAGGAATTTGCGGAAAAAGAAAATATTTTGCAAACCCAAATTATTACCCTGCAAAATGAAAAGCAAAATTTAGCTGGCAATTTAACTGAACAATTGGAACAAAATAAACTGACTAACCAGCTAGTCCAAATTCAAATCAGCCAGTTAAAGCAAGAAAAAATTGATTTGCAAGAACAATTAACACAAACAGGAGTCAAGATTCAGGAATTAAAATCTCATAAAGTAAGTTTATTTGAACAAAAAGAGCAATTAGAAAATAGACAAAAAGGTTTAATTGAAGAAAAGGAACAATTAGAAAATAGACTTAATCAGTCCCAAGTTAATTATGAACAAATAGAACAAGAAAGAATTAAGCTACAAAATAAGGTAAAAGGTCTCTCACAAGATCAAAAACTCACTGTTAAATTGAAAGCAAAACTAGAAAAAGAAATTGCTCAATTGAAACAAAAATTGAATAGTGAAAAACAAATCAAAATGCAATTGACTCAAGCTTTACAGATTAAAGAAAGTAAAATTAATAAATTAGAACAAAGTTTAATTAATCTTGATCAAAAGCGTATTAAGCAGTTAAAAGACAAAGAAAAAGAATTGAATAAAGTTAAAGAGGATTTAGTAAATAAATTAACTAGTGGAGAAAATACTAAAGAAATACATAAAGAAAAAGAATCTAAACAAAAAGAGTTAGTTGACCTCCAGCAAGAATTATCAAGAACATCAACATCTTATAATGCTAATAGAAAAAAAAAGGTTCTCAATCAAGTTAATAATTTTCTGAAAGCCAAGGAAGATTTCTTAACTTTACAAGAAGAAGCTATTGATTATCTAGAAAGTTCTATTAATAAGGATAGAAATTCTACTAGTTCTACCAAAGTTATGAAAACTTCTGAATCAATTGACAAGTATATTAAAGAATTTCAAAACATTCTTGTAAAATATAATGATGAATCATTATGGCTGAACAAAAACCATTACTCCTTAAATAAAATTGTTCAGGAAAATAAAGAGTTGGAAGTTAGCATCATGATTGAAAATATTCTTAAGTTGAATTCTTTTAATCTTGATAAATATAATATATTTAAATTTGCCACTAATTCTAAGGAAGGAACCACAATTCAATTAAATTCTAATATGATGGCAGAAGATATCAATTCATTAAGAAAGAATTTGGATGAATTAAAATTAGAATTAAAACAAGAAAAAGAAGGATTAAAAATTTAGCAGCAAATTAAATTCAACCATATTGATAGATTGAATGGCTGTTGATTTATTGAAATGAAATTCTTTTCAGTATTTATTAAAATATATATTCTATTTACTGTCATTATAGCACTCATATTTTTTTATCTTTTATGATAATATTTTTATATATATTTTTTTGTTTGGATTATCTAAAGGTTTAATAAAAGAACATTAAAAAACCTTTTAAAATAACGTTTATACAGTATGAATTTTTTTTCTTATGTTTAAATTAAAACAAGATAACAGTGTAAAGTATACAAAGTCATTTTTATCAAGATCTGTTCATTGACATAAATTAACTGACTTCATTTTACTGACTTATAATTTCACTAACAATAATTCGCCATTAAAATTTACTTAAAAATACAAGGACAACGTGATAAACGATAATATATATATAGGGGTCAGGTGATGAAAAAATTTTATTACTATGAGCTGTACGCATTTTTTCAGGGCCGGAATTATGATAATGTCAGTCGGTTACTATATTAGGAAATAAAATTCTGACTGGAATTATAAAATTATCTAAAAAAGGAAAGATTTCCTGATTTTTTTAGTTCAAAATACGCACGATAAATCTTGAATGATCTGCGGACATATGTTTTAACATTATTTATAATGATAAAACAGATGTATTATATTAAAAAAAATAGTTAGATATATTAGTAAATTTAATACAAGTAATTTTTTTTATTTATCATATTCCATAATTAAAAAATTCTTAGATTATACAATATAAAAAAGGTTTAAATTATATATATTATATATCTGCATTAAATCTATTTGTATTATATCTATCATTTTTTTAAATTTTGTTGGATCGGTATTGATTTATTAAACCCATCGGTCCCCGGTGCGAAGCAATGAATGACTACTAGTATAATAAAAAAAATAATATGAAAAAAAGAAAAAATCTAAAATAAATATTGAAGACATCAAATAACTTAATTTTGTAAATACATTATGCTTCGAAAATATAAAAAAATTACTAATAAAAATTCATATATATATTCAATTATAAAAATTCAAAAAAAATGAAAAAATTACTTTATTTTAAAGAAAAAATGGAATAAATGACATTTCACTAGAGGTTTCACCTTGATTCATATTATATGATTTCTTGTAATGTGAATGTTCATGATTGACTTCAGGTTTCTCTAGTTATAAATCAAACTGAAGAAGTCCAAAAAGTTAACATCCAAAGTCCAAAGCCAATACCTATAAAAAGAAAAATTACATTAAAAAAAATAAAAGAACGAATCAAAAAAAAAAAAAAAAATGAAACTCCAAGCTGTCACCAATAAAAAGAAATGTTAATTTGTTTCTTAAATTAAAGAAACCTCCTCTTTTTCCTGTTTCTTACCTTAAAAATTTCATGTCCAAACCAGCACCCTAAAAAAAAATAATGTAAAGAAATGTTAGTTCATTTCTTAGATTAGAAATAAAAAAAAATTCCCTCTTCCCTACTCTCATTTCTTACCTTGGAGTCCAGTTTCGTGTCCATGTAACGTCCTATAAAAAAACGAGGAAAGAAATATTAGTTCATTTCCTAATTTAAATAAAAAAAATTCCCTCTTTCCCATTTCTTATAAAGTCCAGTTTTTTGTCCAATCTAGCAATCTACAAAAAAAATAATAAAAGAAATGTTAGTTTATTTTAGAGGTTGGAACCGGTTAAGCTTAACCGGTTAATTAACCGGTTAAAACGGTTAACCGGTTAAAACATTTGTTAACCGGTTAATAAACAATTTTTAACCGGTTAAATTATCCGGTCAAATTATCCGGTTAAATTAATCGGTTAAATTAATCGGTTAAATTAACCGGTTAAAATGCTGAAAATATTTGTAATTCTGGCCAAATTTACAGTGCCGGCCAGAATTATAAATCACGGGACTTCGGATAAAAGTTTAGCCATCAGGTAAGATAGAATTTTTTATGTTATATAATATTCATAATGCGGCCAAAATTCATAGTGCCAGCCAGACAATTTTGACCTGAATTTCGTCTTTCAGCTAGAGTTTCGTTTCGATTAGTTAGAGTTTTGGTCTTGCCTAATTTTGGCCGGGATTAAAATATATTTGATGCTAATCCTGGCCGAATTTCAGTATTGAGTTTTAACCGGTTAATTAACCGGTTAAGGTTTGGTTAACCGGTTATTAACCGGTTAAGACTTTTTGGACCGGTTCCAATCTCTAGTTTATTTCTTAAAAAAAGTAGATCCCCTTTCCTTAAAATCTGGTTCGTTCTAGCTGGCAATTTCTACAAAAAAAAAAATAAACGTTAGTAAAATGTTTCCATAACCTAGCATAAATAAAAAAACTTCGCCTTCCGAAGCTGAAATAAAAATGAAAATATTAATAATTTTTCATTTATAAAAGATTTTTTTAAAAAAAACCATAAAAAACTTACCTATTTACAGATCGAAGCTGAAAAGAAACTGGCAATGTAAAATCAATGTTGAAAGAACCAAGATAAAATATCTTTCTAAAGAAAGTAATATAAAAAGTTCAGAAATTTTTTTTTTTTTTTAAAAAAAAAAAAAGATTATCATTCGTAATACAAACTATGATTGATCGGTCTAATCATCCAGGTTTCGAATGGGATAATTCTGATACATTGACTCATGCCTGTAAAAATTAAGCATGAAATAAAATTGTTTCCAGAGAAGATATGGCTGTCACTTTTGAGCTTTTTTTAATTTTTTTAATTTTTTATATTGTGAAATGTATTAATGGTGAAAATTATTAATGTTCAACACTACTTGGTAACGTAATATTTACCAGTTTTTAAATTTTATATTGCATAATATTGAGTAACGTGTAAAATTTTTAAAATTTTTTTTATGAAGAAATTGAATTGATAGATTTCATATTGTGTAATATATTGGGTAACATATAAAATTTTGTTTTTTGCGTAGTTTGTGTAATATGCGTTAAAATTTTTTTTTTTTTTATGAAGAAAAAAATATATCGTTATGTATAAAGGCCATCAATTCATAAGGAGGGTGGCGTTATACTCTTGGATTTAAGATTCATTATTTTTATTCATGAATCTTTATTATCTAAAGATCCAAATATAAATTCACAGGCAAAGTTTTCATGTATATTACTACCAAAAAAGAGTATACTTTGCAAGTGTTTAACCAGGACGCAGAAATATAATATAGGAGTCATTTTTTCAGGGCCGGAATTATGATAATGTTAGTCAGTTACTATAATAGGAAATAAATTCCGACTGTAATTATCAAAAAAAAAATCCTAAATAAAGAAAGATCTTCATGATTTTTTTTTTTTAGCTGACCCTTTATATATATTTCTGGGTCCTGTTTAACCGGGTTATTTTATTTTAAAAAATATAAAAAAGAAAATTGTAATACTATATTTAGAGAGTACGACAGATTACCGAATAGGAAAAGGTTATTGTCTGCTTTTTTACTCTACGATAATATGTCAAGTACCAGATTGTACTGTCCGCAGTAACAGAGGTTCAATGATTATCGGCTGTTTGTGGGTACAGTATTATTATAATGAATCATTTTAATTTCTATATTATTAGATATTAAATATGTTATAAGATGAATAATTTAATAATTTATACTTTTTTTATACTTTGGTAAAATTTTAAATTATTTAAAATTGTTATAAATAAACGTTAAATCTTTCCAAACATAATTTTACCTTGTTGATTTACTTATTTTCATATTATGGGAAAAACTAAATCAATAAAAAAGACCGCAGTTACATTATCTGTTCCAACGACTTCGTCAAATGAAACCAAGGTTCCAATAAAGAAATACACGGAAAGGGAAATTATAAATGTCTTACAATATATTCTTGATCATTATGATGATTGGATTAACAGAAAGATAAATCAAAGAAAAATCATCGTTGGAGCTTTAGATCATCATAATATGAAAAATCGTACTCCATATGCAATGCACTTTAAAATTAGCAGATTGCAATTCGAATATAAGAATTGTGGTAGAACTATTGGTTATTCGAACACTATTAATGATATGGTAGCGAAAATACTTAAAGAAAATGGAGCAATTGATACAGTTAAATTTAAGGAAGAGACAGTTTCTAATGATGAACAAATTATCGAAGGTATTGTATAATAAAGTTAAAGAATTCGAGAAAGGGTTGACAACTAAAAAGATATTCTCTAATAAATCGAATTTCTTACCTTCATTTATAGTCATGGACAAACCTGCTTTGCAAGAAGGTGAATTAAATAAGATTCTCAAACACAATATTTGTGATCAAAGTAAAGGTCAAAAGCCATCGGGGCTGTCTCATGAACAATTTGAAACTACTATTGTGCCTTCAAATAATGAATTTGGTGATTTTCTCTCGTTGATTCAAACTAATTGCGCACAAATATCAAGGTAAAATAAAAATAGTTTAATAGTTATAATAGTTATTATATATTGATAAATATTAATAATTAATTTGAGGTAATTTTATATTAGTTTAAATAAAGGTTATTCTATCCCACCTAATGTGTACACAATAATGGAGACATTAACAACAGGTGAAATATACAAGATGAAATTACAAGAAATTCGAAAAAAATTCCAAGAGGACAAGAATGAAACCAATAGAGAAGAATTTAAAGCAATTGAGAAACTTAATCAGTCGTATGCTGAAATTATATATATATTAAGTCAGATAGAAGTTAGAATGGCGGAAATGCATGCAAAGGGAATCATTTAAAAGTAATTAGATTAGGCGGTTGAATTGCTATTACGAAGATTCAATCTATGCTTAAAATGAAAAATAATAAATTGTAACAATAAATATGTTATTTTACATTAGAAAAACATATTTTGACAGTTGAATGAGTAATTGCGAAAATCCATATACCAGAGTGTTTATAGACTTGAGGTAGAGTGGTGAATTTTATAGGAGAAAAAAATGCATCATTTATCTGTATTGAAGTATTAAAACTTAAAACTTGCATCATGAGATTTGCAATTATTGCAGAGGATCTAGATAATCATAGAGCAATACAAAGAAAATTAAGAAAATTTTCATTATAATAACATTTTACGCCTTCAAGCTTTCTTGCCAAACACTCGAATCAGATATTCAAGTTTCGGTATACATTAGATAAATCGTGACATTTCGGATTTTATTGTGTTTATTATCTTATACTTCATTGACATTATTTCTATAGGAGAAGGAAAGGAAAATTTTAAGAAGCTATATAATAAACTATAAATTGTAAAAATAAACTAAAAACACTTTACTGTGAAGACATTACATAATAATAGATTTAAAGTAGAGTCTACTACATACAATAATATATAACGTGTAATATCTTCGACACTTTTAAAGGTAGACAGATTATGACAACAATCCCATGTTATAATTACGTTTTTCTAAAAAAAATATCTTTACATACATTGCATGATTTGGCTGATTTGGCTGATTTTACAAATCATGCGACTTTGCATAATAAGTCTATATTAAGTATATCAGGTTCTAAACCCGAAATTTTTTTGCACTTTGTATTACATCAAATAAAGGCGTTTACTTTAATATTCTTAATATAACTTGAGATCCGCTTTGTCGATCCTATCACATTTAAAATTTTCTTAATATTACAATTACAATTTTACACTTAGAAAAAAATATTCATTTTATTTGATTTAAACTCACTTTTTGTAAAAATATACTTATAGTGTTAATTTTTAGATTATAATTTAAAAATTATGTTTCTGAGATTGTTTTTAAACTTGAATTAATCTGGTATTACATTAAAATATGATGGTTTACATGTTAAGAATGTTAAGAGAAAATAATTGGGTAAATACATGAAACAACGAAAGACAAATTTTTCAATAATAAACCCATCTATATTTTAATTTATATATGTACACAACAAGTTACTAGACTAACGACATTAAAATAAAAATTGTAATTATTTTCAATATATTTATCGTTGGAGTAAAGTCAAAAACTGTGGAAAAATAAAAACAAATTCATCAAAAAGAAACAATGCATTTCACCTTTAATAATAATAATAAATCATAGATTTAAGATCAGAATCATGAGAAGTAAAAGCTATAAGTTGTAGTAATGTTAATTTTGTTTAAAAAAACAAAAAACAAAGCAATAACAGTAAAAATAATTAAACATTTACCAGAACAGTTTTAAAAAAACAATTTTTTTTAAGAAATAAATTTAAATGAGATTGACAGCTGGTGTTACATGATCTATCGACCTCAGAAGTCGGAACTGATATCAATCTGTTGAGTTTAGATGTTTAATCGATCAAGACTAGAGATTGGAACCGGTCCAAAAAGTCTTAACCGGTTAATAACCGGTTAACCAAACCTTTAACCGGTTAATTAACCGGTTAAAATTCAATATTGAAATTCGGCCAGGATTAGCATCAAATATATTTTAATCCCGGCCAAAATTAGGCAAGACCAAAACTCTAACTAATCGAAAGAAAGACGAAATTCAGGTCAAAATTGTCTGGCTGGCACTATGAATTTCGGCCGCATTATGAATATTATATAACATAAAAAATTCTATCTTACCTG
>QZLH01000690.1:35818-47790 GCA_003833135.1 Oehlia diaphana
TAATTTAACCGGTTAAAAATTGTTTTTTAACCGGTTAACAAATGTTTTAACCGGTTAACCGTTTTAACCGGTTAATTAACCGGTTAAGCTTAACCGGTTCCAACCTCTAATCAAGACATGTCTTTTAATTAACAAGTAAGTTAGATATAACTTGATTTCATTTTATAATTCATTTTAAATTAAAATAAAGTTAATAGACTTTGGCATGTTGTTTGATTTGATATATGTGGCATATTTAATTATCGTATTTACTTTTTTGGTTCGAGATAGATTAGTTAAGATAATTCAATATTATATTATTGATACTGTTTTTAAGTTTTCTATATTCTAACGTCAATAAATTACTTCAATATGGAAAAAGTAGAACATTTAAGCATTACCAATTACCAGTGCGAAATCACAAAGCAAAAGCGTCAAAAGAGGTATCACTTTTATACATGAATGTAATAGTATATTTTGAGTAAAAATTTATGATTCACATATCACTTCGGCTGTATTATTTTCATTGGGTTAATACTGTATGTACTTGGATAATTTGGATAGCGGACTTTTTGATTTGCTATAGAGTTACTGTACAGTACTTGTTCCAGCGCGAATATCAAATCTGTTATTAACAGTTAAGCTTTAGCATCGCGTGACAATACATGTGCGTGGAATAACAAAAAAGCCAAAAAATAGTAGAAAAATCTTAATCATCGCCAATTAAAGAGTTTCAAGTGAATGTTTAGTTAATCATGAATCATTCTAATAGAAAACTATACTTGTTGGGGATAGTTAAGAATTTACGGTCTTAAATATATAAAATTGAAGATGAAATTACGAAGCTCGAACTGATCACTGATGCAGTAAGTGAAAGGTAGACCTTTTAGCATCTTCATCAGATGGACAATTTCTTAATTATTGACATTTTTCAAAATCTATACAATATGTACTAAGGAGTTAAGATTGTAATTAATTCTTTTCTAACCCTGTAAAAAAAAAATATTTTCGGAATTAATAACCTTATATCCTGGAATTTATCGAATTATTTACATTTTCAGTGAATGGATCCGTGAAAGGCTCATTTTACGGAGATTTTGCAAAAATAATGGATAAAATTTTTTATAGGGTAAATGTTAGAACGAATTAATTTTATAATAAATTTTTTGATCTCTACACATATAGTTTTAATTGCAACAAATTCAATTGAAGAAAAAGAAAATTATCAATGTGATTTGGAAACATTAATCTGATACAATATTGTATTCACATTTATTGGTTTAATAATCCTTGTATCATGGATTGGTTGGAATAACTAGGTTATTCAAATATTGTTGAAATCGTAATTTTGAACACGTTTTCATGTCAACTTTTAACACGGATAAACGAAATACAAGAAGTTTTTCAAAAAAAAAAAAAGCCTTATTAATGATAAAAGTCATAAAAATCCACAGGCATCCAACCTAGAGTTAGAAACGGCCAATATTATAGACAATCTGATAATTTTATTCGGATAAAGATCGTTCTATCAGAATAACTGTTTGTAATTTATTCTTTTAAAAAATATGGCGAGCCTATATAGACAGATTTGTATTTTTAAATACCAACTCCTGCTATTTTTTAAATAATAAACATGAAATAAATTGAAAAATCTTAATTTTAAAATACATGAGTTGGTATTTAAAAAATACCAATCCGTACGTCATAAAAAAATTACACTTTTATAATTATTTAATTATGATGTTCATTCTTTTTTTCGGAATTCTAGTTGTTACCAGTGTTAAAAATTTAAAAATCACATAAAACTAGCGTTTTTTTTTTAAATCCAATAATATTTATTTAATTCACTAAAAAATTGAATACAAAATGAATAATATATATAATAATTCCCTAATAGATATACAGTATGAATATAACATTAAACGTATCCCTAATACATCTCATCTATAAATTCATATGCTCTAACATATAAATTATTGTATTCTTTAACTTTAATATTATATGATTCAAATTCCTTCAATTCATCTGTCATAAAAAACAACTCTTTTTTATCCCTATATTTACTTGCTAGAATTTCTATATATCCTTCAATAGCTAAATATTCAACCCTTTTTTCTTTCATAATATATTCCTTTATATATGGTAAAAAATCATCATATAAATTATTAATTTTAAATAATAATTTCTTAATAAAAATATGGTTTAAATTCTTTAAAAATATTTCCCAAATATTTTTTCTAATCGGAGTATTAAAATATAAATTCAAATATTCTAATTTACAAGGAAGAACATGAGCTAATCTTAATAATAATTCTATTCTAGACTCATCTTTTTCATCATATGAAGTAAAAGTAGATATAGAAAGATAATTAAGGGTTTGTTCAAAAATTTTGACTGAATCTAATACAATATGAGATTTTTGAATACTAGATGTATGTATACCAAAAAATTTAATTCTTTTACAATAATTATTAATAAATTCTAATGATTTATATCTTAATTCATCATTTACATATAAATCAAAACCAATATTTTCTAAATATTCCCAACTTTTTGAAATAATTTCATTAATAATTCAATATGTAAATTTCTATTTTCATCACTCATAAAAAATTCATGTTCATCCTTTCTTAAAAATAAAGATATTAATTTAAATGGTTTGTTAAGATCAATGATTTGTTGAATAAAATTAGAATTAAAAATAAAACAATCAATTACATGAATAGATTCTAAAACATTTAATTGTTCAAATGCTTTTTTTATATATATTATAGTTCTAAAATCAATTCTATGAAATATAATATTTTTTAAAGATTTTGAACTATCAGTATTACCAATAATATTATATAATGGTATACTTACAGAAGAAAATGGAAGCATATATTCACTTATATATCTAATATGTGAAAAAATAATTTTTAAATTTTTTTGTGAATTAATAATTTGTGATAATTGATCTTCAATTATAAAATGATTATTTTTAAAACTATTATATTCAGAAAATATAATATGAAATGATGAAATTGAATTACAATGATAATAAAAACATTTTAAAAATTTATAATCAAAATCATATTCTCTAATAGCTTCATTAAAATGAAGTTTTAAAATTTTCATATTATTAATAAATTTTGGATTTTCTAAGATCAAATTAAAAATTGAATTAAAATATTTTTTACCCATTGTAAGGTATTTATATGAAATTTCGATTTCAAAAGTATTTAATTTAGCTTCATTTTCAATAAATATTTTAATTAATAAAAAAAATGTACGACCATTTGAAAAAGTAAAATTCTTATTAGTTCTATTAATTTCAAACCAATTTATAATAATTGAACACATATTTCTTGTATTTATACATTTAATAAAATTGGAATAATTGAATAATGTTTTTGTTGGTAATATAATTCCACATTTATTTAATAATGTTTTGTCTCTTTCATTTATTTTTTGTAAATAAATTTCAATAAAATGAAAATTTTTATAATTTTTAGGATTTTTCATTGAAAAAGGATCTTTCCATAATAATGGAATCGTAATTTGACATAAAAATTTATTAATTAAAATACATGAACGTAATGTTGGAATGTCATCTTGAAAATATTGAATAATATCATATGTTAATTCGGGAAAATTTCCTAAAAATACTTTTGAGCATGCCATATTGCAAAACGAAGAAAGAAAAAAAAGAAAAAAAAAGGGAATTACTCGGAGAGTTGGAGTTATTTTCTTGATATATATGGTGATCAAGTGATATACCCATTCCATTTATAGATAACAAGGGATCATCATTTTAACCAATCAGTTTACCCAAAAAATTCAAAAATGATTTTGATGCAAATTTATGTCGATCATTATTAATTTAATAGTATGGATGGCAGAGGATATAAATTCATTGAGAAAGAATTTGGATGAATTAAAACTATAATTAGAGTTTTAGAACAAGAACAAAAGAACTAAAAAATTTAGCAGTAGATGAGAATCAAGGATTTCAGCAGTACAAGTTTATGAATAATGGTCGTTGAAATAAATATCTTAAGTGTCAATTAAAATAATTATTCTAGAATTTATTTAATAATATAACGTATTTAACAAAAAAAAAAAAAAATATGCAATTCTAGAAATTCTAGAAAAATTTTTTATTAGATTATAACTATATTTTTATATTTTGTTAAAATTTATTTAATGAGATGGATTCTATCTTCAAATCTATAATTTACCAATGTAAAATTAAAGTGAATAATACAGATTGATCAAGTAAATAACATCAAGTTACAAGTTTTACTTATTGTTACTCCCTATAATACTGATAATATTTATAAGGGTTTGTTACTTTCTTACACTCTTCAGTTCCAACACTGTCACTATTTTTATCAACAGTCGAAATAATGATAAAAAAAATTTTTAAGCTACATTCATTAAAAAAGGATCCTGATGAATTCTGTCTTAAAATAAATAAAAAATGTTTAGAATTACTTTGAAAAGAATAGCAAAGACAGTAGAAATTAACAGATCGGAAGTATTTAGTAATCAATTTTTTCTGTTACAATTTTAAACAATTCATGTATAATTTTGGAAAAGATCAGGCTGATTTTGATTGTCGATCCGAAAAAAAAAATTTTTTTTTAAAAAAAAAAAGTGAATTACATCTTTTTATCACTACAAAGAGTATTTCGGTTTTCATAGTAATTTTTTTTTTAAATTTTATAAATATAAATATGCCAATATGTTTTTAGTCGTGCATTTGATTTTAAATTATAGTTGGAATATCATTATAAAATTCATATGATGGTTATACTATTTAAAGAGTAAATTTAAAGAAGGTAGCACCAGGAGTAAATTATTTAGCAGAAATGTTTAAAGTGAACTATTTATTCAGATTGAATACAGCGTTGATAGAAAGGGTAGTAGAAACAAGCCCAGCAAACATTAGACGCCGCAATTACTAGAGCTAAAGCAGTAGAAATAGAAAATCAAATGATGATACAAAATATGATTTACAGTATGTCAATCATCATCGCCCCAGCATTAACAAATATTAGCAGACGAAGTTTTTAATTCTGCCCAAAATCCTACCCAAAATCCTACCCTAATTTCTGGTAATACTCAATTTTTTATACCTCAAATGACGATAATAGAATTTTCACGAGAGTTACGAAAATCTTAAAAATTCGCTTAAACAGTGTAAACAGTTAAACTCGTTATATGAAGAGAATTTTCTGTTTAAAGATACCAATACTTAGGAACTTAATAGTTAATCACGTTGCAATAAAAAAAAGGTTTTATTTATTATTAACAAAATTTTAATATATAGACAGATTTCAAATTCATGAATTAAAATATAATCTATTAAATTATTTTTTAATACATAACGTGGACTTATAAAAAGTAAATTCAATTATTGACACCAAAAAAACATTATACTACATTCCCGTCATTTAAAAATACTATACATAATAAATACATTTTTTTTACAAATTCATACCATTTTTGAAATAACTCAATTATTAATGTTCTAATAAGTAATATTTAATCACGGATTTAATTTCAGTAAGTTCATGTTCGATGAGATTTGTCCGTTCATCTTGACTGAGCTTTGATCGAGTAGGTGAAAGTTTTAGAATTTGAGCTTTAGCTTCATCTGGATCTTCAACGTCAATCACAAAAACACTTGGGGATTTTTCTTTAAGGAGTTTATGTGCATAACCCCATGGATTCACACGAGAATCACCAAAGAGTACTACAGCAATTCCTCCAACGACTCCTATTTAATTACCAAAAAAATAAATTAATAAAGTACCCAATCAAATTGTTAAAATATATACTAAAAAATATATATACTAACCTAGAGCACCACCAGCTGATCCAATAGCACCTAGAATAGTGGATGAACTATATTGAAAGTTTGTAAGTGAAATAAGTTAATTATTAACATAGTATTTTAAATAAATCAATAGTTAATAATATTTGTTAAAACCGTTAATTTACCGATTTTCGGTTGTTGATTCCTGAATAAAACTTCCAGCAGCAACAGAGAAATAACCAGTTGTTCCAACTGGTGCATTAAATGGATTACTATTAAAAGGAAAATAATTAACTAAGCTTTCTATCTTTGGTGTTGTATGGTAATTGGGACCGAATCCTATAATAGCACTAGCATCACCCGGAAGAATGGCATTATATACGCTCGTTTTAAATTTGACCTAGAAAATATATAATAAAGGTTAATAAAATAATGTGTATTAAATTGAAAAATTAATTAGTAATGTGAACCGTTTTACCAATGCAACATATTTGGACATTCCAGCAATAAAATTCCATTGAAGTTTCAACTCTGATCGAGTAGCCTTGTCCATTTCACTAACAACCTTCTCTGGTTGCAAAAATGGATCGAAATCTAATAAAAATATTTTTTTAAAAAAAAAAAAAATTAATGAATTGAACAAACTTTTTAAATTTATTCTCTTGATAATTTTTACTAACCGGGAGAAATTAATTGTACGGAAAGTGAAGCTATGCCAAGAGTATTTACTTCTGCAGCGGTTGTATTTTCATAGAAATAGAATCCAATCTTTGACAAACCATCAATAGGCTTGTCTGGGTGGGCGTACTTGATAGTTTTGTTAGCCTTGAAGGTATAACAGAAATTTCGATGGGTACCCAAATCGGATAAATCAGAACTTATATAATTATTACAACTATTAAGTCCATTATTATTCCCGTTTTTCATTATAAAATCGCAACGCAATATTGTCAGATCTGAAGACGTCCCACATATTTTTATATCTATAAAAAAAAAAAAAAAAAAAAAATTTACTTTTAGTTGGATCCAATTTTCGTAATTTAATCTGTTGATAGTAAATAATAAGGTTTACCAGGAACATCTATTTGATCCAAGAATTTTTGCTCAACATTCAAAAGTGGCTTATCTGTTACAAGTATATATATCAAAAAAGCTAAGTAGGTGACATAAATTATAGTAAGTAATCCACATATAATGAAGCGGAGATTGCGAAATCGTCTTGACTCATCCTCTCGCTTAACAAATTCCATAATTTAATAAAATTTTCAATAAAATCGTAAAAATAATAAGAAACTGTGAAATGCTAAGTTAAGCTCAAAAGTATCAATTTTTAACTGGTTTATTTTACGCCAACTCGGTTTTTTGTGGAACGGATAATCGGGTCTCACAGGAAAGTGAATAATTGTATTGTAAATTTCTAAATGAAGAATAATATACGATAAAAGTATTTCCAGATTAATTTAAATGATTGGAAATGGTGAATTTCTTAATGAAATACTCTTAATGAAATATTATCGTGATTGAAAATGCGTTTTTTTTTTTTTTAAAAAAAAAAAAAAAAAAAAAAATACACGAATAAATACAAACAATTTCTTTTTAGATTTATCATTGTCTAAAACAAATATTCCTTATTCTTCATTTTGATTATTCTCCTATAAAAAGAATAAAAAAAAGAATATAAGGTTATATTTTTATATAACTTAAAGAAGAAATAATTATCAAAAATTCGGGAATTTGAAATACTAAATTTTAATTTATTTTCATTTTTTTCGGTTTTTGACCGAATTAAAAACTTTGGTTTCTACGAGTTTTTGTATGATGTCGTTATGTAATCTTATTAATCATGTACTCATTGATAATTGCTACATTTAGTAAATGGATAAAAAAAAAACTTTTTTATTGTGGATATGTAAACAAATAATCTAACTAAATTTGTTGTTCGGGTCATGTCGGATCATGTCGGGTCATGCAGGAGGGTATCATTTTACCGGTTTATCATTCTGTGATACAGTACAAATTAGCCAGACATAACATACCCTCAATATTGTGAATTGTGAATTACGAAATAATAATTATTATTTATTTTAACAAATTATTCCCAATGCTATCAATTTAGTTCAATTTGCGATCTGCTAAATATTTTCGTTATCGAAAAGGCGTTTAAAAAGAAAAAAAAATAATATCGAAGGTATTTATTAAGACAAATAACGTGTTATAATTATGAATTTTAAATAATTGAACGATCTTGAATATGAACGTTCAATAAAAAATTTGTACTAATTATTTTATTATTTTATTTTGACTATATTTAATATGAATAAATTTCTACAATGACACGCTATTTAGAAATAAATATATGACGTAGTCAGTAATCTAAAGTCTCTTCATATATAAACGACGGGTCAGTAGTGCTTCGATCCGGATGGGTTTTTAACGGATCAATCCGCGGTTAACTACGGTTTGGCATCGGTTTATTTGAGTCGGAGCTATAAGTATGGCCAAAATTGATAAAATTTGTAGAAGAATAATTTTTTTAAACCTAACAAAAATTATAGTTTGACAAAAATAATGGAAAAATGTTGTGATGCTAATCAACGGATCAATCCGGATCGAAGCAATACGGGTCAGTTTAAATATTCGTTATCCTGATAAAATTAACGTTGCCGCTAAAGATAAACATATAATAATTGGAAAAATAAGTTGAGTCAAATATTGAATCATACAATTTAACGCAAAAGTAATATACGAGGTTATTGAAAGTATCATGAATAAGAATCTTTACTTGGGTATAGAAAACAATATTATATAAAAAATACTATGAAAATCTATACAGTATGGCTAATTTCTTATGAATAGTAAATCGAAAATATATTTAAAAAATGCATCAATTATTTTATAATTTTGTGTAGGAAATGTTACATGTTAAAGCTTACAAATAAAATAAAATAATTTTTTTCCAATTATGGATGTATTTTACAGAAATAAATCTGACATCAATTTATCTTTTTTAATTTCTCGAAATTACACATTATTTTGATGTGTTCTTATCTATAAATCCTCATCATTTTTGAAATAAAAACGCAAAAAATTGTCTTTTCGACTCATTCAACAAAACAGGTTAATTCCTGTAAACAAATCTAATACCTCATGATTATCAAACGTATTACCATTTGCTATGTCAAAAAATTTCATTGTATTCGTTTAATCCGGTCCATATCCATAAGTAAAATATTTATAATGATTTCTTAAATGTTTGAAAGTAGCTTTCTTTTTAAGATCAATTGCAATTCCTGTGAAAACAATTTTTGATTAAAGCCGTTAAAGTTAGAGTTTGGTTTTTGCGCAGAATTCAAGGATATACTCTTAAAACTATATCTCTATATTCCATTTTCAATTTAAGGCTCGTTTTATCCCAGGCCGCATGTCTTTATCACCAGAAACTAAAACAATTGTGCCAGGTTCATTTTGAAGAATAGCTTGTGTTACAACACATGCGATTTCCCATTTCTGAATCAACCTCTTTTTCGTGGTTTTGATGGCCTCGATCGAAAGATTCTACTTCAGACCCTGCCTTTTGATATATTTCCAAGAATCGTATGTGGAGGCCATTATTCAACAAGGTATGGCATACTTCCTATTTCGCGATCATTTATAATTAACTTTAGGAGTATTCAATAATCAATTCTTGAATTTCTAAAATATCAAATTCCATCTTTATTAACTGCGTTATATAATATTGAAAATACAATAATGAGGACGAAAAAAAAAATTGTGATTAAAAAATTAAGTTCACCATGTTTACTAAGCCATTATGACTCACTTACCAGCATCGGGTTGCTCTATGATAACGTGTAATGTGTTTTTTGGGCAATTTTGATGATAAGAAGCAGGAAATAAAAGCACAAGAATAAGTAAGTATTCAGTATTATTGTCAAATATATAAAAGCACTGGAATAAATGAAGCTCCCTTACCTCCTTTAATTTGTTCAACCAATTCTTCGATTGCTAAAGCTGGTCCATATTTCAGTCTGAACGGGCTAGGATCACGAGTAAGATTCAAACGAAGGAAGGCTTTACTAGAGACCTCTTGATCATATATTACGCCAATAACATTTCCTCCAAGCCTTAATTCAGCTTGCAAAAATCCCTTAGCCCTATCTCAATCCCATCCATTAATTTCTTCCTTCTGGAAAAAATCAGACAAATAACCCAGAATTTGAGACGATATATAAGTTAGTTCACCACAATATTCACCGGAACCCTTTATAGCGTTCCATATACTTTTTCTTTATGATCTCCATTGCATATAGGAGTTAGGTACGGTCTTCAGCTTCGAAACATAAGATCATGGTGGTACACTGTAGTAATTCGGTAAGTGGCAGGATTTTTTTCTTATTATTCCTTTAATAAATTACTAGTTAGTAATAAATATTTATTACTAACTAAGTAGGAATGCATATGGGTGGGTGCTAAGCTTAAAATTTGAAATGAATAAGTGACAATAACATTTGGTAAAAAACAGATGACCATAAAGTTTGTCTAACAAAAATGTAATCAAAATTTTTGGAAGACATTACATTATTTAGACATTAATAGATATTATAAAATATAAATATTAATTTAATATGATTCTTTATTACCTTGGATAAAATATTTTGCAATTTAATGTCATTTTTTCTTTGCAAGTAAAGTAAGTAAAGAGATGATAATATAAAATAATTATATGAGCACAAATTACTTATTAATAATGATTTATCAAATGATTGTTGGTTTATAAAAAAAAAGCTTTTCTTATTTTTGAATATTTTGGTTATCTACTCTAAAAATATGACGTAAGTGACTTTATTTTATTAATATTCAACTTAACACAAATATAGTGTAATTGATTTTACTAAACAATTATGAGTATTCTGGCTAGTTTTTTATTGTCACATCAATGAAACTTGTTGGCTATTTATAAAACAATTAAAACAATTGCATCTTTAATAATTTGTTAAACAATCCCTAACCCTAATTGTCATTGTAATTTGTTAATTGATTTGATAGTTAACCCATGTAATATTCCTTCCTTCGCCTACATCATCCTTATTCACCCCTGCATTTTAAAGAAAATAGTTAAAAAAATGCCGACTGATTATTTTTTTTTTATTGCAAATTTGATCACAATGATATTAAGATGTAAATTATTAGTACGGGAAATCAACATTTATTTTTAAAGGTCCGTCTGAGTACAGATTCAAACGGCTTGATGCTAAATCAGAGTTAGTATAGATGACTCATATATCAAACAAACTATTAATCATGGTTGATAACAATATTCATTGACAATAGACTATGTCATTGTAGACTTATTTCACGTGATAAGAAAATAATATAAAAGGGGGCACCTTCCTAACAAAAAAGCCACTACCTACTCTCCTAACAAAAAAAAAACTCTGTCAGTCCATATGAACAATATGAACAAAAGGTTAACAATAAAGTTGTTTCCGAGTTCTAAACTCTTTTAACAAATTTTATTAACGTCTTCCTTTAGGTATGTGGGTTGGGAATGTGGGCTTGTGTGTGTTTGTGTGTGGATGGTGTTTTAATTTCTTTTTTTTTCGTCTTCCTTTTAGGCTATCCTTCTCTCCCATACGAACAGCAAAAGGCTTTTATGGATAAAACAAAACTCTCCTAACAAAAAAAAAAAGATGACGAACAACTATAGATAATAATGTTGCCTCCGACCTAACTGGATTTTAAAGAGGTGGGTAAAGAGTATTTCTATCACCCACTGGCCATAATCCTTGACTGCACACCGCGAAAGCAACGTGCGAAGGTTTATGAGGGCTGACCGGACGGCTTTAAAGGGTTGCAAACAGATGACTGGGGCCCATCATACGAGAACCCACCCCAAGGTTATATCTTTGAAAGTGGAGCCTTGGTTAAGGTACCTGAATATAAGTCATCAGGTTCCAATTCACCGTCTTAAAGATATAGTAGTTGGTCTGCCAAGTGCTCTGGAGCCACTCTTGCAAAGGATCTGATGGTCATAATAGAGAATATAGATGGTGGTGAAGGATACCATAATATGTATAGTCACTCCTGAAACGTATGCTTATCCCTAAGGTAGTTGGGTTATGGTGTACAACCACTTGTCAAAATGGTCACTGTTTACAATACCATTTTGGTATTCACTATTATAGCCTGA
>QZLH01000691.1:11930-60920 GCA_003833135.1 Oehlia diaphana
AAAAAAGTTAAATAACGTTTTTTTTTTATTAAATTACACTTTTTAACATTTTTTTCTTGATTAAAATTCGTTAAAAAGAAAAAAGTAATTGGTTAAATGGTCAGTTAAACAGTCGGTTAAACGGTCAGAAAAACGGTCAGCCAAAACGGTCGGTCGGTCAAAGGCCCTTAACCGGTTATGACCGACCGATAACCGACCGTGACCGACCATTGCCATCCCTAACTAGAACAGTTCAGTACAGTACAGTACAAGTGTACAGGAGGCAAAATTGCAATTTAAAATTTCCTGTGACACTTTCATGTTACGTTACTAAATTTAGCCATCAAATTATAGAGTTTTATAGTAATATTTAATTTTGTTGATCATTAAATTTTTTTTGATGATTATGACAACGTACAATTTTTATTTAATAAAATAATAAAAAAAAGAAAAATTATTTTATACAATAAAAACAAGAGGTCATTTTCATAGGAAGCTTGGCATGTTTCTAGAACATCAGAAAATTTTTTTCATGTAAAATCCACATGGAAGTCCATTTTAGATATTGTGAAAATCTGAATAGTTCCAATATTTTCTAAATACCTTGTGTCAAAACACATAGTTCTGATCTTATGTATATAGAAAAAAAATTTTAAATAAAATTTCTATAAAGTCTATAATGATCTATTAGTATTATTTAAAAAAAAAATTAGAAAATTTTTATTTATACAATATTTGTCTCACGTATAACGTATTATACTTATTAGAAAAAAAAAAATAAAAAAAAAATTTTGAAAGATTTTGTTTGATTTATTGGCATTATTAAAAAAAAATGGTTAGGAAATTCTATTTATACAAATATGTATTATACCTATTATTAGAAACAAAAAAAAATTAAAAAAATTTCTAAAAGATCTATAGTGATCTATTGGCATTATTAAAAAAACCCCATCTTATATATTATACCAATCTATTGTTATTATTAGAAAAAAAAATTTAAAAAAAATTTCTGAAAGATTTTGTTATATCTATAAAGATCTATTGGCATTATTAGAAAATTGCATTTATACAATATCTGTCTTACGTACTATACCTATTATTAGAAAAAAAATTTAATATTATATTTATAATGATCTATTGCTATTGGCATTATTAAAAAATAATTCAAAAAATTTTATTTATACAATACGTATCGGTCGTATCCATCTTATGTATAATACCAATCTATTTTTATTATTAGAAAAAAAAATTTAAAAAAAAAGTCTGAAAGATTTTGTTAGATTTATTGGCATTATTAAAAAAAATGGGTAGAAAAATTTTATTTATACAATATGTATTATACCTAAGGTTGCTTGCCGAAACCTTCTTAATAACTGCCGAAACCTATACGGAAAATGCCGAAACTATATTAAATCATATTAAAAATCCTGCCGAAACTTTGCCGAAATGCCGAAACCCCCANCCATTTGCCGAAACTGCCGAAACCCTGCCGAAACTATAGTAAACATATAGTAAAATCTTGCCGAAATTTATCGCAGGATTTTGGAGAGGTTTTGGCAAGCAACCTTAATTATACCTATTATTAGAAAAAAAAAATTATTGAAAGATCTATAGCTATTAAAGCATTAGGCGATATAAGTAATAAATTGATTCTCATATTAATTTAATCTGGTCGCACAGTTTTTTATTTTTTTAGAACATTTTTTTTTTTCATCTGATCATATAATACAGAAGTTTTTATCTGTAACATTTATATTAATATAGTTAATTCAATAAAAAGTTATAGACAGATTTTATATATCAAGTCAATTACAAGTTTATTTCTCATGTTTAATTGTGGTTTTTTTCAAAAAAAATATTTCTTATTGTTCGTTATATGTTACTAGATAGTGTTGCAACTTATGACAAATTTAATTTATCATGTGACATAGTTTATAGCAATTTGATTGGTTAATGAAAAAATAAAAATTTAAGATTCCCGCTGTAACTCTTGAAGTCAGGATAATCACATGATCAGAAGAATAATTAACCAAAGGATAAATGGAATACTGAAAGAAATACGGATAAATATTTAACCGATGGATAAACATTTAGCCGAAGGAATAATATTTAGCCAGAATAATTAGAAGAAATGATAGAATATAGTTACACAATATTATTTATAGTTATTTATTTTTAGATTAGTTTTATTTTTAGAATAGTTCTATTTATAGTTTTATTTAGTTAATCATTAGAAGAAATAGGTAGCGCAGCAAGAAAATAGATTCTTATAGTTCTAGTAAAATCTTTGAAAGAAAGTTAGAAAATAGGAGAATAATTTTTATTAAATTATTATAAATAGGTGTGGGATTCAATATGAATTCTGCAGTCTTGGACTCTGCAGTTCATTGACTCAAATAAAATTATTAATTATTAAAAGTTATTTTGAATATGCTCATGGTTCACCTGAGAGTTAATTAATGATAAGTCCAGATAAAATAAATATGGGGAAATTCTCTGAGTTTAAAATTAAAGAAATAAAATTAATGAAATGATAATAAAATATGGGAGAACTATCACAGTTTGTAAGAAGAAATAATGTAATAAATGAAAATCTAAACCAAGCATAATAAAAAGAAGAATATAATAAACTCTATGAAAGAATTAAAATACTTGTTTATCCACGGATGGCAGACGTGGGTGACACCGCTCTGATGGTCTGGCTGGGATATGAGAACCAATTTTTTAACTTTATATCGCCTTATTAAAAAAATAAATCAGAAATTTTAATTATACAATATCGGCCATATGTATTTTATTATACAATTTATTTTTATTATTAAAAAAAAAATTTTAAAAAAATCTATAGCGATCTATTAGCATTATTAAAAAAATAAATCAGAAAATTTAATTATACAATATCTACCATATGTATTTTATTATACGATTTATTGTTATTATTAGAAAAATATTTAGATAAAATTTTTGAAAGATTTTATTATATCTATAAAGATCAATTGGCATTATTAGAAAATTTTATTTATACAATATCTGTCTTATTTACTATACCTATTATTAGAAAAAAAAATTTAAAAAAAATTTTTATTATACAGTATCTATTGGCGTTATAAAAAAATGTTTTGAAATGTTTTTCTATAAGTGTTTTATATAAAAAAAATGTTTTGCACCATTTCTTATATTATTATTGATAAAAAACATAGTGAACCATTTTTTTTAAGTATTTTAATATAAAAATGGTTTGCAATATTTCATAAAATTTTGCTAGTAATCCTATAATGTAAATTAGAAATGTCCTAATGGTATAGTGTTCGATAACTTTCATTTAAAAAATCTTTAAAAGCATATTAAGCTCCCCCATGAAAATGACCTTTTGTTTATTTAGAAATAAGAAAAATTACAAAAAAGGAAAAGATCTACATTATATAACATTTAGTAAAGAACATGATCGAACTATATGCAATACAATTAGGGGTAACTTTCGAAGCACAACTGAACCTTGAAACTTTTTTTTATTTTTCTTCTAGAAATGTTAATCAACATTTCTTGTTGCTTTTTTTTTGTAGGATCCAGAATTGGTTATATGGAGTTTCGAAGTATATATAGTACCTTCGAATTTATTATTTTTTTTTTAATGAAACGTTTTTACTAATGGTTTCATTTTTTTCTTTTGTATGTCCAAGACGCGACTGGATTCCTATTTCAAAGGTATATATATACCTTCAAATTTTACTTTTGTTTTTATTTTTAACGAAAAGTTTTACTAACATTATCATTTTTTTCTTTTGTAGATCTAAGATGCCCATTTAGAAACTTTAACTTCGGGACGTAGAATCTGGATTCAGAATTTTTTCTTGTGGATTTATTTTAACTATGGCTTTGGATTTGATTTAATTCAACTGCTAATTTTATTTTTGTAAGTTTTTAAAGATGGATTTGAGTTTTATTTTCTTTTTTCTTTTGGTGTGGCGAATTTAGCGCTGACTGGAATTTTTTTATTTTAGACTTGGACTTGGATTTTCTTTGGGTGTGGTGAATTTGGAACAATTGGACTTGTTTTTTAGAACAGACTCTTAGTTTTGAATGGACCATTCTTCGGGAAGTATGAATTTGGGATAATTTCTTATTTAACATTTCATTAATTTTTCTTTTTCTTGATGACATTTTTCAGGTTCCGGCCAGATTTCTTCTTTTTGAAATAGTAGAAGTATGATTGTTAGGGTTTATGATTGTTAGGGTTAATTAGCTTAGAATAGAAGCTTTACTATTACTTAATGACTTATTTACAATTTCGAAAATAAAATTTTACTATAACTTTAATACAATTCAACTATTTATTTATTATCTACATAATATGACTTTAATATGCATTTAATACAATTTGACTATAACATAAATATACATTTAATATAACTTGACTATAACTTTAACATAACTTTACGATTTCTACAATTTTTGTACGATCTGGTGATGATCTCCTTAATATGCATCAACTTTATACATACGATCAACTTAAGCTTATCGTGATGATGTGAAACCATATCGTGACCAAATCTTTGGATATAAGGTCTACAATAAATTTTCGACTTAGTCACGATATGGTTTCAATTATAAAAATTTCTGCAATGTATTATTTTGTTACAATAAAATATTAGGTAAATACAAAATATCTATTTATTATCATGATAATAATCTATTTAATTTGCTGAAGAAAGAATATTAATTTGAGAATAGATGATATTGAAAAAGAAGAATATTTAGAGATAAAGTGTGAATTAAATTCAATAATGGTTGAAAAGTAGAAAATAATCAAAATAAAAGAACTTTTTGAATAGGTTAAATAATACATACGGTTAAATAATACATACTGTTAAATTGTTAAAACTTCAATAACAATATATTTAAAAAATACTCTGGCGCACGTCCTTTAAAAATGACGATTAAAAGAAAATGCTGCGGGATTTAAGATCTGCATTGATTATGTAAGTAACCACTATCATCAATTCATTATCTTTTAATTCAAGAAGATTTTCTACTTGTCCTTAAAAGCTTCTGGAACATTTAGGCAAATTTTGTGAATTAGTAATAAATGACCAAGTAAATTCGTCCCTATAAAAAATAAATGTCCAGAAAATGTCTACGAAAATGTCCGGAAATTGTCCAGAATAAATCTGGAGTGTCCAGAAATAGTCCGGAAAATGTCTATTTTTTGCTACAGGATTGATACTTAAAATTTTGACATATCCAGAATTTGTCCAGAATTTATCCAGAATTTGTCCAGTATAAAATTTTGGACAAATTCTGGACAGATAAACCTGGACAAATTCTGGACATAGTAAAAATTCAGAAAATTTGAACTGGACAAATTCCGGACATGAAAAATAGGGATGACAACGGTCATGGTCATTAACCGGTTATGACCGGTCATGACCATGACCGATATCGGTCGGTCAAAGACCTCTGACCAACCGTTTGACCGACCATTTAACCGATCCTGAAAACGTTTGCGAAACGTCTTTTAATATAAAATTTAATAAAAAAATGTTTCGCAAACATTTTTTAATTATTTTAATAGAAAACGTTGCGTCAACATTTTTTATTAAGTATTTCATAAAAAAAAAATGTTTCGCAAACGTTTTCAGGATCGGTTAAACGGTCGGTCAAACGGTCGGTCAAACGGTCGGTCAGTCGGTCAAAGGTTCTTGACCGGTTATGACCGACCGATGACCGACCATGACCGACCGTTGCCATCCCTAATGAAAAATTCTGGACAAATGCTAGACGCTACTTCCAAAAAAGGATAAATTAATTTTGTAAATAAATGCAAAAAGCACAAAACTGACATTCATAACCTTCTTTGTCATACTAATTAAATTTGTTGAGCAGGCAAAAATACTATATATATATGATATAAAATTTTAGGTTAAGAGCAACTATGGTGATAGTTACATATTTTATGACAAATTTTATGAAAAAATATTTCAGGTCAATTTTCGGACAATTTCCAGACAAAAATAACTGTCCAGAAATGAGTGTGTTTTCGGAACAATTTCCGGACATTAATTGTCCAGAAAATGTCCATGTACTTTTAGACAAATTTTCCAGACAATTTCTGGACAATTTCCGGACACTTATTTTTTATAGGGTGTTTTTTCTTTTCTGATATATTCATATATAAATCGAATATACTCTATTTACTATAAATAATAGTACTATGCAATAATATCAATTTTATTAGCTTTATTTAAATAGGCAATACCTAATGTATTAAATAAAGTTTTGTATCAACAGATGACAAATTTCATTTTGATATGCTTTACAAATTTAAGACTTTAACTTAATTCTTATTCTATGTATGTTTTATAAAATAATAAAGATATCAATTATTTATTTTATATTGTAAAAAGTTGTCGGATAACATCAATTATAAAGATTTGATTTATAAAACTTATGCAATCTTTAATTAACAAAGAATATGAAAGCCTTTTCTTTTTATGATTTTTAGCTTTTTCATGTTTAAATACCTCTTTGACTGACTAAATTTTAACAGTTAATAAATGATGCAAAAAAAATATTCACTGAATACACTAATATAAACTAACGGAACATTTCATAATTTTCTTTTTCATAAATTTTATTTAGTTAGATTGCGAAAAATAATAGAGTTAAAGTTAATTAATAATAAGAAAAAGACAATATTAATTGAAGAAAGGGTTTTCTATATAAATTTACGTTATCATGATATTTCTTATAAATAATCTAGCTAAATTTATTAAGAATTAAAGTAGTATTAAAGTATGTTTAATACAAAATTTATTTTACAACAAAATAACTAATTAATTACCTAATCTATTAGGAAATATTTTCATGAATTTCACTATTTGGATTTCAGGAATAAAAAAAAATAAAAGTATAATGCAAAAATAGTTATAAGTTATCAATTATATCTTTTAGTGTAAGCAGATTTTCCATTTCCTTTCTCAGAAAATACTTGTCCTTAAAAGCCTCTGGAACATTTGGGCAAATTTTGTGAATTGGTAATAAATGACCCATTTTGGGAAATACAATTTGTTTGTTTCTTCTAGATTCATCAGGCATAAATCTGATATAATCTATTTGCTAAACAATATGTAATAATACAAGACCAGATCAATTATCATTTAAATAAATAATAAAAATAATAATAATTTACTGTACCATATTAAGACCATATATTTCAATTGAGGGTTGTATATATTTCACCATATTATTTTCAAATATTTTAAAAGAATATTCAATCCAACCTAATCCTTCAAGTTTTGACACATCATCAAATTTTAAAACATCATATTCCTGCATATAAAATACATTAATTAAAAATGTATTAAAAAATAAATTTAAGTTAATTAACTTACTACATCATTAATTATAAATTTTATGAGGCAATCTTTAGATAGTATCTTTTTGACATTTATTTTCCAAATAATACAATTATACAAATAATATATACGGAATTTGGGTAAATTAAGATTTAATAAACTAAATTCTTCACTCTCAAAAGATAAAATCTGCCCTGACAAGCTAATATTTTTTAAAAAATTAAATTAATTTATGTAGACATATAGTAAATCAATACATACAAGCTAACTTTACCTATTTGTATCATCTACTTGAAACTGACAAAATTTCTTATCCAAGTTTATAAAGTTAGTAATAATATAAACACACATCTCTGAAAGAATTCATTATGTTAATAATAATCTAGCAAATTAATATACTATATATTTAAAGATTCTCATACCTTTGTATAAATATTCACTAAAAGGATCAATAATACCAATATTAGTTAATTTATAATCCAAATTTAGGTATGAAAGGTAATCTGTCCAAAAATTTGAATATTTCTTAGGTTGTAATAAATAAAAAATTGAAATGTCACTATTATTTACAAATTTACTAACTAAAGTTACTATAGATTCCATAATATATTTTTTTGAATCCATAATAAATAAATCAATATATATTTTATATCCAATTAAAGATACTGATTTATCAACTTTAAGAATTTGGTCAATTTTTGTTATAATATCACAATTTAAATCTTTAGAGCTATTTTTCTCTTGCAAATATTCCATATAATACAACTGAATTTTTGATATATTATCATTAAAGTCTAATTCTACACATTTTTTAAAAGAAGCTATAGCATTTTCAATATTTCCTATTGAATAGTATGTTAGACCTTTATTATAATATGCTAAATTATTTGATGGATCTAATTGTATAACTTTATTAAGATCTAATAAAGCTTTATCATATTCTTGAAGAACAAAATATGCAATAGCTCTTTTATTCAAATTATGAATATTTTCTGGATCTATATCATTTGCTTTCGTAAAATATGTTACTGCTTCATAATACCTTCCTAAATTTTCAAGAATTTCTCCATAATAACATAAAAACAATGAATCTCTATCATTGATATTTAACAATTTGTCCAATACTTCTAAACAATTCATAAAATCTTCTTGTTTTCCATAAATATATGCACAATTCTTAAAACTCAAATAATTATTTGGGTCATTTTTTAATGCAATATTATAATTCTTTAAAGCATTATCATAATGGGATTTTCTTAAAAAACTGTTTCCAAGTATTATGTGCAAATTAACTATTAATTTGACCTTACATTCTAATGATGTATTTAAATTATCTATTGCTTTATCATATTCACGTTGCCAAAAAAATATATCCCCATAAATGAAATATGCAATTGGTATTTTTGGTTTTAAATTAATAGCTCCTTCTAAATATAAATATGCTTTGCCATAATTTTTAAGACATCTATAAATATAGGCTAAAATACATCTTACAGAATAACTTTCAGAAAAAAGTTCTAAGTATTCTTTACATAATGATTCAGCTTTTTGATAATATTTTCCATTTAATTCCTTTATAATACTTTGATATATTGGATGTTGTTTTCTTGAAACTCTTGAAAATATTGATGAAAACATAGCAGTTGTATTTAATTTAATTGCTTTCATAAATTTCTTCTTTTTAGTCAAAATAAGATCAATTTCTAAATTATCTGAATTACTATCATATTGGTCATTTGTTATTTGTTCGGAATTTTCTAATTCAATAGTTGGTAAAATATATCCAGCATCAAAGAATTGTGAATATAAATTTTTATAAATAGTATTCTGTGGTAAATATCTGATATCATTATTTTCAAGTTTTTTTCTACATATAGGACATTTTTTCTGTTTTAAATTTTTTAAATTATTTAATGATAATATATGTTGGCATTCTAAAATACATAATTGGTCTGTTGGTTCATTATTAATTGGACATGTCATTTCATCTGCTATAACATCTATAATGTTACATTTATTTTGATTTAAACTTTTTCCCTTTCCTTTTCCTTTTCCAATACTGTCATTTAAAATTTTAGAATCTTCGAAATAACTCTTTTTAACAAACATTAATAAATCTTGAAATTTTTCTGAAAAATCTGCAGATTTATTTTCACTTAATTTTCGTATATATTGATCAAAATCATCTTCAATCATTGAAAACATTTGGTTATTAATATTATATAAATGTAATAATAATTCAATTGCCTTAAATTGAATAAAGTTGCTTGGAGCTTTATTAAGTGATTCAATTGCCATATAATAACAAAGACCATACATTGCCATTCGAGTAGATTTTTGAATAAGATTTTGTGCAAGATCCAATAACCCAAACCATAAAGTATGTGGTAAAGCAAGGAATTTATTTCCAGCAATATCATTTAAAAAATTTCCAGCATTTTTCAATGATGCTTTTGCAAATTTATCTGATATTATATCAAATTTCATTTGAGAATCCAAAATAGATTCATCAGTAATATTGGTCCATTCTCTTTCTAAAAAACTCCAAATATATTCTATTAATATCATTTCTGCATATTTTTTACTGATTATTTTTTCAGAATCTTCAGACCAAATAAAAAGATTATGTTGAATTATTAATATAATTTTCAAATCAATATAATAGGATGGTACTGAATATTTAAAACTTAAACCTTGGCGTAATTGTATAATCATTGATTCAATTGAATAATTTTCATCTGAAGTAGTAACTTTAGATGATGGTGTAATATTTAAAATAGGCTTTAAAAAATCCTTAATTCTTTTTAAAAGTTCCTGAAACCAACTTACATCATCACGCAAACTATATAGCATATCTCGCAAGTAAATTAATAAAAAATCTATATTATAGTTATGTCTTTTATCTTCAATAACTTGCATTGTTTTATAATAAATTTCAGTAAACTTTGCTAAAGAATTGCACACTTTTTCCAAAAGATCTTTACTAAGAACTATTAATGGGTCTGAAAATTGTATACGCTCTAAAATAGCTATCCAGGTTCGTAAATGTAATTCCAATCTCATCACATTTTCTTCTGAATAATAATCAAATAAAGTAGGATTTGCTAACACTTTTAATGAATTTATCATAGTCTGGGATGAAAATTTATTCTGTAAATTTTCAAAAAGTAACTTTAGAGCATATAAAAATTTTGGTTCAGTCAATTCCTTCACAAGCTCTTTTACTTTTTCATCTGGTGTAACAAATCCTTCATTTTCTAGCCTGAGAAGTAATTGACTTTTATAAATACACGTGTCTTCTGTTGATTTTGTTGCTTGATTTGACGTACTTGATAAACTATATTCAAACTCCACTTTTACCTCACTTTTGTATTCATATTCATAAATATTTAAAGATCCAAGGTCATTTACAAAATCATCATTTATATCTGTAGTCTCCTTACTTAACTTCAAAGTCGTCTTATATTTTTCCAAGTTTTCTTTTTCATTGACGTTATTTATAAATTCTTCTTTTTCCGTTTTGAGAAGTGATTGATATGTATTATCTATTGATGGCCCTGCTTTATTTGACACAGTTGATGTACTATTTTCAAATTCCGCTATTGCTCCACTTTCATGTTCATTAATATTTAATGATTCGTCATCTATTAAATCATTGTATATATCTATAGTTTTCTTGCTCAAGTTTGAAACTGACTTAAATTTTTCTGGTTCTTTCTTTTCATTAATCTTGTATACAATTGTATCATTTTGGTTTGGATAAATTACTGCTTTAAGAGCTGAAATAACCTCCTGAATATTTGGACGTTCACTTGATTCATATTTCCAGCATTCTAGAAATCAAATAATTAATATATAATCAGGATATATTAAAAAAATCATTGAAAAATTGTACTAAAATTTATAATATTACCTGTATATAATTTACTATATTCAAAAGGAGTTCCATAAATCATTTCTTCTCTTTTACCATTAACGATAAATAAGATTAGCCGTGCATTATAATCGAAACCTTTAAATGGTTCATATCCACTTGAAATTTGCCACATCAAAACTCCAATACTATATACGTCAGATTTTTTATTTAATTTGTAAACTTGACTTTGATTATTAAAACTTTCTGGATCTACATAGGGTATTACGCCTAGAATTTTTGATGTATCACTTGATGCTTCAGCGATTTTTTTTGATAGTCCAAAGTCTGCTAATTTAATATTATCTTGATGTATAAGTATATTATTCGCGTGCTTTTTAATTATTAAAAAAAAAAGGAGTATTAGAATATACTAACTAACTGAAAATAGTAAGGATTTACAAATAAGAAATTACCAGATCACGATGAATAATATCCTTTTCGTGTAAAAATTCTACGGCACTTGCCAATTGAAATGCTAAGCGATATTTGTCACACCATTTAAGTTCATTGAAGTGCATATTTAAATAAGTATTTAGTGTACCATTATTAGCAAATTCTAGGACTAGCGAGTAATTATTTGTTTGATGAGTCGTATCTGAACGAAAAAAAATTTTGTATGTATTAACAAGAAAAATAACTAATATCATTACATCATTATATCCGTAATATTCCCTAACACTCACTTTCCAATTTCGTAATTCCAAAGAAACTTATAATATTTTCATGGTCATCAACTCTCCGAAGCAATTTTAACTGCAGCAAATACTAATATTAATATCACATATTTATTTACTTGAAAATTTTAAAACCGTACCTCTTTTACAACTTCCTTAAGAGTTTCTTCATTATTAAAAGATTTTAAAGCGAAAAGACGATTAGAATTTTTCCAATTAACGCAAAAAACAGTTCCATATGAACCTTTCCCTATTTGTTGAATATTTGTAAAGTCCGAATATTCATAGTATTTGATATGTTCCTCAGAAATTGAATAATTTAACCAATCAATGTAATAATTTAAATCTTTTATCTTAGAGTTTTTCGCCATTTTTTTTAAATACTTAATACATTTATTTAATTTCTAGAAATAAATGGCAGAAACTCATTAAATTAATAATGTATTGTTTTGTTTATTTTAAATAATTTTTTCGTCACACAATTTTTCCGTAACGTATTGCAAGAATACAACAGAAACACATGTACATTGAAAATCGCATGGCGCAGTAATTATTTGATCAAGATGGTAAAAAACTGCTAATTATTTAATTATTTCCGCAGAAAATTCTTTAAAAACAAACGTTTTAAAAGTTATACCTTTTTTAAGAATCTATCGGCAACACTTTATTCAACAAACATCATCAATTTATAAAATTTATGGCTCAAATAAGTAATTAATCTAATAAGAATTTTCTTAATTAATGCATACTGAAGACTATAAGACTATATAAAAATTTACAGTATTTTTTTTAAGTCTTTGAAACTTTATCTGATCAAATTTGGTTTAAGAATCTAAAATAGTCTTGTTAATTACATTACCACTCTTTTTCTAAAAAAATTCCAAAGACATTCCATAAATATCAATTCGCAGAATTTTTATTAATATTAGATTATGTTGAATTACCAACATAATCTCCAATCGATATAATAAGATGATATTTAAAACTTAATCTTCAACGCAATTGAGTAAGCAACGATAAGATTGAAAATTATCATTTGGAAGAGAGACGCCTGCTATTGATAAACTCTTGGTGTAATATTTAATCAGCCTTAAATTTCTAATTCGTATAATAGTCTCATCATCATGTGAATTAATAAAAAGTCAATCACTTTATAATTACGTTTTTTGGTAATTTTCTCGAAGTTTTTTACTAAGTATTATCGGCGAAAAACATATCCTTTCTAAAACAGTAACCAAAGTTCTTAAATGTAATTCTAATCTAATTACGCTTTTTATTGGATAATAGTTAAAAGGAATATCAACTAATGCTTCTAATGAATTTGTTAAGACTTGAGGTAAAAACTCATTTTGTACGTTTTCAAAAAGTAAAATATAAATACTTTATTTCGGACAATTTCTTAATAAGCTCTTTTGTTTTTTCATTAGTTAAACCATTCTCTTCTAATTTGATAAGGATATTATTTTTAAATGTATTTTCATGCAAAGCAGTTTTATATGTAAAAGAATTATTATTTTCCAATTATTCAGATTCAATTAATGGTTTCTTGTTTGAACTTCCATTCTAAAATTATAAAAATATTAAAATAAGACATAATATTATTATACGTTGAACTTAAAAATTGAATGCATAAAAATAGTATTGAATTTTCAATCAAATTACTTAGAACGAGGGTTTTTTTTTTGAAAAAGGAAGAATGGTTATTGTATGATTTACAAAAAAAAATGCAAGTAGCATTTTTTTTGACTCGAAAAAATTTGAGATTTAAAGTTTTGTGAATTTGTCGCTTTAATAAAGTTATTTTGAATGTTTTGAAAAATTATTATGTGGCTTATGTTACAGTTACGTAATAAAGATCTATATGGTACTAATTTATTTCGTTCAAAATTTTAATTAAAAGAAGACCGATCTTTGTGATCCAATAATAATGATGCAGATCTTTAGTTCCAGCCGGAGTTTATCATATTTTGTAACGGTAAAGAATAAATTAAAAAAAAAAATTTCCTGAATAGAAGTTATCATAAAACATTTATTAAGCATACATTATTGAAGATAAAATTGTATTCTAAAATTTACATCACCACAAACTCATAAATTAGTAACAAAGTGATTTTGGTTCGGCAACTTCCACGAGTTTATTTTAAACGAAAACGAAAAGTTTTATTATAAAATTATATTGCGAAATAAAAATAAAAAAAATCTGATTATTTTCGTTATTATAATTTTGATAGGTCAAAAAATCGTAATAAGCCACACCGTCCTACGGTCCTACCTTACCCATTTAGGTATTGATTTACCGTTTATATAATCCATTAATTCATTCCCGAGTTAAACAAAATCTTTTTCAAGATGAAATGTTTAATCAACTTAAAAAAATCGAGATGTTTCCCTGTTTCGGTAAACATATAATATCTTCATCCAAATTTTTATGTCGTTACATAAGTCACTTTAGGTATCCACATCCGGGTGATAAAGGTATATTCCTTTAATTTTATTTTTATTAAAAAAAAAAAATTTTTTATAAAAATATATAATAAAAATTTTGTAGTTATTGTAGCCATGTCAGGAGGTGTAGATTCAAGTGTTTCGGCATACCTTCTAAAAAGACAGGTATTAAAAATGATTTTAAACTTTGAAAAAAATAATTTTAATTTTTCAATAATAATATATTCTTTTAAATAAATAGGGATATGTAGTAGAAGGTGTTTATATGCGTAATTGGGATACAACAGACGAAAGTGGAGTTTGCACGAGTGATCAAGATTGGAAAGATGTTCAGACAGTTTGTAAACAACTAGATATACCTTGCAGACAGGTGAATAAAATATGTATAAGTTTATATTTAAGTATTAAAATATTTTCTAATGAAATGATTTCCTGATTTTTTTTTTTAAAAGTTCGATTTTACAAAAGAATATTGGTTGCAGGTGTTTACAAGGATGATTGAAGATTATGAAAATGGGATCACTCCAAATCCTGATGTAATGTGTAATCGTGAAATTAAATTTGGATGGTTCTTAGATAAATGTTTAGGATCTATTAATGGCAAAGTTAAAGAAAATACTTGGATAGCCACAGGTATAAAAGTACAAATCAAATCATTAAGTTTTTTTTTTACTTATACACTGATTTTTTTTTTTTAATATAGGACATTATGTTCAACTCGAACGCACAGATTCTGGGCGAGTTAAATTAATGCGAGGTTTGTTATACTTTGATCTTTTTTTTTTGTCAATTGATTTTAACCAATGTCAATATTAGGAGTTGATGACACAAAAGATCAAAGTTATTTTTTATCAACAGTTGCTGAACAAAATCTTCAAAGAGTAATAGAATTTAAAAAAATTATCATTTTTATACATTAATCATCTCTAAAAAATTCTTTATTCGTTCTATAGGTAATATTTCCTGTTGGAAACTTACATAAAAAGCAAGTTAAATCAATTGCACATGTGGCAAATCTAGAAACTGCTAATAAAAAAGAAAGTATGGGTATTTGTTTTGTGGGGAAAAAAAGAAAATTTTCAGAATTCTTGGAACAATACGTTATACCAAAACCAGGAGATATAAAAACATTAGATGGAATTATTATCGGTAAATATAAAATGATCAAATTTAGGAGTAATCTCTATTTTTAATACTTTTAAGACTATTTTAGGTCAACATCGTGGTTTATTTTCTTACACTATTGGACAATGCGCAAGAATACATTATGGACCTGATCGGCATGTGTCTTTTAATTTATAAATTATTAATAATTACAAATTTTAATTTAGTATTTTAATAAATATCATAGATGGTTTGTTTTAAGAAAAGACATTAAAAATAATTCTTTAATCGTTATACCTGGATCGTGAGTACAAATACTGAATTATTTATTGGAGACAAGATTAAGTAATTTATAATAACTGTCTTTTTACAATGTATCCATTTTTTTTTTTAAAAAAATAAAATAAAATAAAGTACAAACCCATTATTATTTTCTTCAAAACTCGTTGCCAAGGATTGGATATGGAGTTGGGGTGAACCTCCTAAAGGAATTGAAGGAGGTAGTGAAATGATATAGCTTATATTTTGCTGAGATCAAAATCAAATTATAATAATTATATGTATGTTTTAGGCATCAATTTACTTACTCAGCTTAGATATCAACAACCTGCAGGTAAAGATCGTTTAATTTTTAACAATTTCCTATTGAAATATTTTTTTACAATTCTTTTTAATAATTAGAACTATGTAAAGTAACAAGAAGGTAAGAAGTTATAATTAACAATATTTAACTATATGATTTAATACTAAAATATGTTCAAGATCTGATGGAAAGTATATAGTGGAATTTAGTACACCTAAACGAGCCATTACACCCGGTCAGGTAGTAAAGCAAATCGAAAGTAAATCTTTATATATAAAATAACCCTAAACGTCTATATATATATAATAGAACGTCGTTGTATGGGATGGAAATTGGTGCCTTGGAAGTGGAATTATTGAACAACCATTAATAAATTAAGGTAATATTAAATTTACGCTCTGATGATTTTGATTTAACCAAAGTATACATGTATAGGTTAATATTGACTAATTTCATTCATTCCAATTAGAAAACTTGTGGTAGTGCCAAATTTTTGAAATAATTTAAGAAGTTACATTGGTTAATATTAGCCTCTTTATACTGATACATGTATTAGTCTAAGATATTGTTTATCCCTAAAATATCCGCCATCGGTCCTTTTAAATCTGCATGAAACTTGGATGGAAAAAATTTTTTTTTAATAGTTATCATAATTAAATATTATTAATTAATATATGTATTAAACAAATTAATTTTAAAAAAAACTGTTATTTAATTAAAAATGGTTAATTAATATTACATGCATTATTTTTCCTGTAACGGTGAAAATCAATTTATATATATATAGTTTCTTACAGTAGTTTTTAACAAAATTTTTTCTTTTTATATAAACTCATCGGAAGAAAAAAATATTAGTTATCTATAATGTAAAATATAAATAAAAAGAAATTTAATGTAGTTGCAAAGTGTAGAAACTTTATTTTATGAATTTTATGAGTATATTATAAGACATTATTAATGCTTTCCGCAGTTGAGATAAGGAATTAACATCGGTAACTATGGTTTTCATCCATTTTTGACGGATCCAAATAGAGTAAAATAATACGAGTCTTAGATTCATCACTTTCGGGCAAGATAGCCTGAATTATGAACATTGTCTAATTTCGCGGAATATATTTCATTTGTACAAAATGGCATCTATTCATCAGTTATTCGTCTTAAAAATAAATAAGCCAAGATAGTATGGCCAAGGGATATTGCCTTATCAAGAATTCTTTTCCAAGACGGCTTTTCATCATCCGGCCCTTTTAGTTGCGTGATTGATTAAATGTTGTTAGAACGGCATTAAATGAGAATTAAGCTTTTTGTTAACTTACTTTCAAACCAGTCATCCAGTACGCGCCGACTATATTCATTGTACAACTCTTCAGTTATATAACCCATATCAAACCATCTCTTGAGTGTAGAGAGCCTTTGTTCAAGTTCACTCATGTTTTCTGTTAGCTCAAGTTCGCTCATATTCGCTCATATTATAGATTTCCACATGGTTTAGAGCTAAGCTTTCGCTTATCTCACTTTTAAACCAGTCATCCAGTATGCGCCGACTATATTCATTGTACAACTTTCCAGTTATATATTCCATATCAAAGCATTTCTTGAGCATAGAGAGATTTTGTTTAAGTTCGCTCATGTCTTCTGTTTGCTCAAGTTTTTGAACTATGAGCTATCAATAATAAACATATCAGATACTATATATAATACAATTATATAATTATACAGGAATTATACTGTATGTATTAAATTTTTAAATTATTTCCCTATAAATATATCATGATCGTGAGAATTCATCTCTTTCATTAAACACGCATTACGATATTATAGTCTAAAAATAAATAATTTATGTAACAACATTTTTTTTTTTATTACGAAATAATTACATCAATTTTACGTTCAACAGTTCACATTCCTCTAACATATTTAACCTAGCTTTATTTATATCATAAGCTTTATGTTTTTTAAGTATACATCCGTAAGAGTCTAAACCAAAATTTCTTTAGTACTATCCATAACAAATTCAATAAATTGATACTATATACAAATAAAGTTAGTTGTTATTGTACAAGCTTTCCTTAATAGACAAACATGTGTCTGTGAGTCTGGCACAAATATAGTGTGTTTTTATACCGTATAGATAATAAATCCTTTATTAGAAAATGGATCTCTATTCGGAATTAAAAAGGATCAAACAACAATTCGAGAGTAATGAAATCACTACGGAAGAGTATGACGAACTTCAAATGTATACATTAAACAAATGGTCAGGAGAACTGAAGAACCATTCTCATGGTAAAGAACAATAAAAAGCATACCTACAGTATCTTGTTATCCTACACTAAGGCGTTTATCCTTTTGAATGTGATAGTTGTTAATAAATCAAAAGAATTGGATTTGTACGGAACTCTTCAATTAACACCTAGTGCGACTGAAGCTGACATTAAATCAAAGTACAGGAAACTCGCTCTGAAATATCATCCAGATAAGAATGGCAGTACCAAAACTGAAGAGGTAAAGAATGAGATTTATTTTCGTTTACCTCTACTCATATACTAACCCAATGTCATAATTATAGTGGACCAACCTTTTAAAAGCATACCAGACCCTTTCAGATAAGAACAGTCGCGCACTTTACGATAACTTCGGAGCAGGAGGTCTCGTGACTTTGTGTTATATAACTGGTAATTTATCGCTTCTTTCAGCTCACCTAGTTTGTGTTAATATAGATTTCATGGATAAAGCATCGTTCAACTGCTATGTAGGAGGGGAATTCTGGAAACCATACATCGGTAACCTGGAAATTGGTCTCTGGTTATTCTCATTTATGGATAGTAAACTAGGATATGTAATGTCAGCTGAACAGAAAGAACGTCGTCATAACACTCGTGTGTTCAGCATTGTCCGTTATCTACAAGATAAACTCTCTCAATTTCCTAAACATTATGACGAATCGTTTAAGCAAAGTCTTCGTCAAGAAGCTCAGAGACTTTTAGCGGAACCCAATGGCAAAGAGTTACTATCCTTACTAGGCGATATTTACATGTCCGAAGCCGCAGCCCATCGAGGCGAGTCTTTAGAGGAGAGCAACATATCAAACGTTATTTCTTTTCTTACTAGTAAACTCTGGCTTTTTGGAAGCTTTATTTACAGATTCTTATTAGTAATGGTTAAGGAAATGAACCAAGAGGAGGTAAAAAACTTATTTAGTTTTTTCTACGGGTATCAATAAATTAACATTACGTTTAAAAATTTTAGATTCAAAAAATAATCTGGAAACTTTCATTATCGGAAATATCTTCTATAGCACATAAAACCTGTGAGGAAGCACTTAAAGAATACAGTAAGGAAAAATCCTATTCACTAAGTCTCTTGGGCGAAGTGTGGGTGGAAGTAAGCAAGCAGCCTGAAATATAACTTTGATATTATCACTTTTATTGTCCTATGTGCTTGTTTATGTTATACCCGGTCAATAACAAATATCGATATTTCAAAATTTCAACTTTATTTCTGTAAGGACTATAAAGTTTACACAAATCAAACGTATTATTTCTTTCAGTAAAATAGTTTAGAAACTGATAAAATAGTGTTTCAACTAGATCATAAGTAAGTTTTTTTCAGATATTAGCTTTTGAATCTCTTTTACACCTATAAATCTCTGCTGTTGTTATTGTTATTATTCTTAATGCTTCCCAACCACTATACAGTAGAATTTTTAAGCACAATTGACAGATGCGGTAAATAAAGATTTATATTACTTTGTAAATTTATTAGCGATACAATATAACATAAAGGAATTTTGATAGTAAAAATGGAATAAAAAATCTTGACTTCGCCACATCATTGTGTAATAATAAGACTATTCGCTATTTCAGAGATTATTTCCAATAATAATCAATATTTGGCAAATACGCCCATAACTGTCATTCTTGTAATTCGAGATTGCATTTTGTAATTACTATAAATCAATTATACTAGAAATCTCGACATTTTGATCGATTTTATCTTGATTAAAATTTTCGATTTCTTATCGAGTATCTGCCGGAATGTTTCTTCATAAATACACTTGTATAATAATAGATTACTAAAATTTTCACCAATACTTTCAAAAAAGCTAAAGTATGCAGCTTTAATTCGAACCCATATTCATACAAAATAATGAGCAAAAAACAAAAAATTAATTTGTAGAATATTTTATTCAAAGTTAGTGATTTAGAAAAGTTAAATATAAATCACGAGCCACTGTATAATTAACACGAGAAAGAGAAATCATATTTACGGAAATAAAGTTTAATAAAAAAATAAATTATTAACAAAATTTTGCCTTTTATTAAACTTTTTTAATTGTTCTCATTTTCTTCAGGATCTTTCAATGTAACAGCTAAATTATCTCTATGAATAACGAAATCACAATCTGCATAACCCAATTTTTCTCTAATTTCGCTACTTTTACATCCCTTAATTAGAGAAATTTCCGATGAGGAATAATTCACCAAACCTTTCCCAACTGTAATTAATTCAACAAATTCTTTTCCATTTTCATTAACATGGTGCTTTTCAAATACTAATTTAACAGCTTGATTAGACACAAAACTCCCTTCACATTTCACGATACCGGCCGCAAATAAATTACTTTTATGTTTCACTGCTTTTACGGCACCTTCATCAATAAATATAGTGCCAGCTGTATGTAATCCATGTAACACCCACCATTTTTTATCCATCATTGGATTGTCTTTGGCTATAAATCGTGTATGAATAGGGATTGATGATGAAACGGAAGAATTTGGATTTACGTTTGATAAACTTGTTACAATTGAAATTATATTTTTTGGTGCTGAGCCACGACTTATAATTGTTGTAACTCCAGCAGCAGTTGCAAGATCTGCTGCTGCAAGTTTTGTTATCATCCCTCCAGTTCCCAATGAACTTCCAGGTGTCGAAACCACAACTATAAAACATTTAATTAAATAAGGAATTATAGTTTAAAGAAACAGATAATTAAAATATTATCATTCAAACCTCGTTCTTTCAAATCTCCCACATCTTCAACCACTTTGATAGGTTTTGCGTCAGGATTTTCTCTAGGATTGTCCGTATACAAACAATCGACATCTGTCATCAAAAACAAATAATCTGCATTTACCATACCAGCTGTTATGGCGGATAGAGTATCATTATCTCCGAATTTAATTTCCTATAAAAATATCTAGAGTGAAAAATCATTTAAATTTCCTCTTTTTTTTTTGTGATTTTTGCATATAACTTACGCTAACAGAAACTGTATCATTTTCATTGACAATTGGAACAACTCCCATTGCTAGCAATTCAGTAAAAGTATTGACAGCATTAATATATCGAGTTCGCTATAAATAATGAACAATAAACAAAAAGAACTAATTAAAAATAATTAATAAAATAAAATATTAGGTAAATAATATTTTACATTAGAAAGATCATGACGAGTCAAAAGTATTTGTGCAATCGGTTGATTAAGTTGACTAAAAAGATCATCAAACATTCTCATTAACCTTCCCTGACCAACCGCGGCGACAGCCTACAATAAAATAATAGAGTTATTGTAATGAGAAAATACCTGAATTATCAATCAAATCTGACATTTAGAATATTACCTGGATTGCAGAAAGTTTTTTAGGCTTTTTATCCAAATCCAATCTTCTTAAGCCAACTCCAATAGCTCCACTTGAAACCAAAACCACTTTATGGCCTAAAAACTTAAGCTTTACAATAGTTTCAACCATTAGTGAAAGATTTGATAATAAAGGCAAATTCGTTTCTTCATCACATATTGATGAAGTTCCAAGTTTTATTACGATTGTTAACGATTGTGATTTTCCTGTTCGAGGATTTTTATGGGACATGGTCAAAAATGATTGATAAATAAGGTATATGTGTATATATATATATATTGTCCGACGATCATCCGCAGTAGATCACCACAAAAGTTTTTTGATCTTTGTTACAGTTTTCTTAAATGAATAAACGGTGATTATTCAAATTTTCTAAAGTTTATAAATAATTAATTTTCAAAGAAGCTAATTCATTTTAATTATTTTAAACTTTATAAATCTAGTAAAATTCTTGATTTATCTCATGATACAACAATTGTTTCAAGAAAATCATTATTCAATGAACAAGATGATTTTAGTGATGATGATTTTATAGATGATGTAAAGATGAAATTGTTTGAAAGATTGAATAGTGAATTTGTATGTATGGATGGTATGATTTTATGTACATATATGTATTTGGTTGATTTAGAAAGAAATTTGTCCAAGTTCTTGACAATTATTTCTTATATAAATTCTTTAAGATGACAATAAAGAAATTGAAGAAGAATCTCACAAATTAGATAATGATGATAACGAACAAAGTATGAAATAATTAAATCCCCTTTTATTTCTGAATTTAAAAGAAAATAATTTTCTTAGGAAAAATGTGTGGTATTTAGTATTTCGATTGTTCGCATGTGGTCCTCCTTCGAAGATTTCCCTTGAATCAAAAGAGATAAGAGATTATAATGAGTTTGTAGAACAAATGCTAAGAAATAAAGCTGATAATGATGAATCAAGGTAAAATAAAATTGATCCATAATTCATTCTTTACAGAAAGTAAATTGTGTTATTTTATGTTCATTATCATAAAAAGAGATAATCCAGATCATATGAAAAGAATAAATTCGGTAACTTTTGAGCAAATTATTCAAGAGTCAAAAATTCCCTGGGAACGTCATTTAGTACCTAATAAAGTATTAAATGTTCCTTATAATTATGAAGAACAAAGAGTTAAGCCAAAACGAAGGAAAAGCAAGATGAGAAGAGGTGCTGAGAAAAAAGGTAATAAATAATATAATTTAATACTAATGAATTATACTTATTTTTAAATAATTTTATTAAAGGATTAGTTAAGAAAAGAATTCATGGTGGAAATTGCCCTGGTTGGCCAACAGGTGGTAAAGGATATGCGTATGGTTGGAGGTCAAATATTGGATCGTTAGAAAAAATTTGTATATCATCTAAAAAAAATTTGAGTTTTCGTGAAAAGAGAGCAAAGTCTAAATAAAGGAAAATTTTCTAAGTAGAAGTTTCTTATTAATATATATATAAAAGTCGTTCAATAAAATTGTAAAATTATATGAACTTTTATTACTTATACAAATTACAAATTTACATTAATATATTAATATAATTTAAGCATCTAGAGCAAGAATCTATAATGAATCAGTAACGTGTCAGAAATCACCTGATTTAATAGGGTGGGATTAGAAAAATATTTGTACAATAATAAGTTTTCACATATAAATTCATTATCACTCAATAGGTTAGATGCTTGTTAGTAATTCCTTGCGTAATTCTTTAGCAGAATCAGAAATATTTGCTATAGGATCTTTTTCGGCAACAGTAATAGTTTCCAACAATTTTTCTTTAACCAATGAAGAAAGTATTAACGAAGTATCTATAAAGAATGATTGTAATTAATTGAATGTAAAATAACATAATAGGAAAATCTGATTGAATAATTGATATTTACCTTTAATTTTATCAACAACTTTCTTCAAAGTATCAAAACTAGCGGTACGAACTGCCACGTATTTGGTGTCTGATAATCCTTCTTTCAACCCTTCAAATATACTATTTAAAGTTTCTTCATCAAGCGTTTGAACATGTTGTCCACTGAAGTCCAATTTTTCAATAAATTTTTCGAGAGATTCTAATGCACACAAACGTACATTCCAAACATTTTTGCCGGATTTTAAAGAACTTGCCAATAATTTACCAAGTTCTTTGGAATGTTGTACTATGAAGAACGATGATAAAATTAAATATGGTTTATATAATTAGTAGCTTCAATATATATCAAAAAAGATATTTCTTACTTTGAACTTCCTTTTCCTTTGGCCAAACTAATCCGAGGCATTTCATTGCACTTGCTTTGACCAATAAAAATAATGGTCTTTCATTTGCATCATCTTCATCCATTTCATCAGGATCTTGTTCACCTGTCGCCAATTCGGCTAAAAATTCTTTGACTTCAGGATAAATTACTAACGTATCACTATAAGTGTCAGCAAATTTTCCAAGATTATCAATACAAATACGCTTGTATTGCTTATTCGCTTTTTTACTTTCGCGCGCAAGAACCTAAAATTACAAAAAGTTAAACATATGAAGAATGATAATCAAATAAATATGATATATTGAATTATAAATACGCTAGCTATAATGTCTAACCGTGCACGATTTTCGTCATTTTCAAAATATTTTCGACAAGAAACAGAAGCTGTTGTCAACGCTTCAACAAGAGCTTCTTTCCCAGCCCAAGTTCTTCCTAATAATCCATCCAATAATAATGGAAGAACTTGTTGCATATATGGCATCAGATTTTGTTCTAAAATAGATAAGAAAATTTTTATAATTTATACAGTAGATATACAAACTACGGGAAAGAAATAATAGAAAACGAATAATAACCTATTGATTTGGCAACATCAGCTATTGTTAATGCAGCTTGTCTTTTAGTAGGCCATGAAGGTGATTTCAATAATGCCGACGATAGAGAAATCAATTCACTTAAATACAATTTAATTGTTCCCATAGATCCTTCAATTTTATAATAGGATTATTGGATTTGAAAAATTATCCCTTTTAACAACCAATAATGTCTTACCAGCAGTATTATCTTCCCAAACATCATCCCACACACTTTTTATGCTTGAATCAGAATCATGCTTGCCATAATAAGTGAGCGGCAAAACCTCTACATAGATTCTTTTTAATTCATCAGATGCATGCTTTGATATCTCAAGCACTGTAATTCCAGCAATAGATCTAATTTCTCCTTCTAATTAAAAAAAAAATGGGTATAGGATTATAACAATAATTCATAACAATTCATATTTAAACATTTTTAAGAATCGTGAATTACCACTATTTTCACAATAAATTTTCTTCAAATGTTCAATAAACTTGGCCAAAGTGTTATCAGAAGTCAAATGTGCAACATAACCAGCAGCAACAGCGTATGATTTGCGAACTGCAGGTGAAGTATCAAGAATTGATCCACTTAGAACTTTCAAATAAGTATTAGCATGAGGCCTTATTATTTCAGCTTTTTTAATACACATTGACACTAAAAATCTTGCACAGCCGGCCTAAATATTTTTAATAAATCATTAGTAAAAGAGAACTTATTTAGTTTAAATAAATAAATAAATACCTTTGTTGGTAAACCAATTCCCTTACGTATAAGTTGAAGCAACCTAGGAGTTAAATCTTCTATGACTTTTTCATCAATATAATCAATACAAGATTCAATGCCCTCCATCATTGGAGACATTTTGGTAGCAGACAAACGAGTGTTTTCAAGCTATAAGGATGGGACATAATATCGTAAGTTTGACTATGACGAAAAATAAATAAACAAAAATCTAAAACGAAATACAACACAAACCTGTTCCTGCGTGACATCATACTTTTCGACATGAAAACTTAAATAATCTATCAAATACAATCCATTTAGTATAAATTAATTATATAATAATAAGAAAAACTTTCAATAATTATATACTCATGACTTGAGGTTCCATGCTGGACAAACTCTCCAATAACTTATCGACAATTTCTGTAATATGCGGTTTCAATAATTCTTTAGCGATTTCGCAAATTTTAAGAATCGTTGTCAAAGAAAATTTGCGAACATCTTCGGCATCTGATACTAGTCCTTTCGATAATAGGAAAGGCATTATAATATTCATGACTTTTTGCCCATTTCCAACGGACACATTTACAGGATCACAGTATTTCACCGTAATTTTTGTTAATGTGCGACAAGTTTTAAATGCTGCTATTCGTACACTTTCCTAAAATAAATGTTAAAATGTTAATTGAATATCAAATTAAAAAAAAAAATAACAAAATATACAAACTTTGATATCATCCAAGGCTCTAAAACTCATATTCCATAGATCCTGTAAATATGGTTCAAGTTGTTGAATTTGTCTTCCTTGTAATAAATCCGTTAAAGCATTGGCACTACAAAAAAAAAAAAAAAAAATGTTTAGGCAAATGATTTCGAAAAGAATCATAAACAAATTAAACCAAAACGCACCTAGATTCTCTAGTTCTCCATAATCTATCACCAAGCCCTTTGAGTAAATCTTTAACAATTACATCAAAATATTCATCAATAGCGTTCTTTGGATCTTTCACCAAAGTTCTCCAAATGCTTGTCATAGCTTCATTTACTCTAGGGTTAGGGTCATATTGAAATCTATATAACCTAGGTATTAAATCTTTCAAATACGGTTCCAACTCCTTCTCTGCTTGAGCAAGAATAGATGAGAATCCAAATGCCGCTCCCTTACGTGATTGCCACATAGCATTATGACTAGCTAGTTGCATAAATTTGTAAACTAACTCCGGCTGGTTCATATCAGAAGCCAACGAAAGAATAGATTGATAAGTTGAAATGGCTGATCCATCAGGAGTTTGACCAAGTGTACTTGAATCAAACAATTGAGTATCTCGATCTATTGTTTCCTTTGGACGTTTTCCCTCACTAAACATTTCGACAAGAGAATCGACAAGCCGTTCTTTCATCTTTTGGTCTCCTAATTCATAAACAAGACCAATACCCTTGGAAGCAACTTCCTGAGTAAATTCTTTAAAAAAAGAAGATAAGGCTTTCATTTACTTGTTAAATGTAAATTAAAGGAAAAGATAAAAAATAAATACCGTCGCGATCCGCCAAAAGAAGAGAAAATGCTCCATGTATTCTAGGCAATGTAGCCTAAAAATAAAGTGTATGTGTAAATGTTTGAACCTTTGTAAGAACAATAATAAATCTAATATATTGCTTTCAAATTACCTTAACCATCTCATGTTTAGAACAGAATTTTACTAAACACAACATCCAAACACAAACAGCTTTTTTCGCTGCTGTCCTGTTTGAAGGCAACAAATCATTAAATATCTTGTTTAAAACTCCTTCCATCACAGCATTGTCAATCGTCATAGATGGAGGTGGAACATCAGCAATATCCAAATATAGATCCATTTCATTACTCTCCCATCCCGCAGTTATACAAGTGATTGACGCGCCAATCGTAAAATGAACCTCTACTTGTTTATTAATAGTTGTTGCTAGGTCATAGAATAATGATAAAACCTTTTCTGAATATGTAGATTCTCCAAATGCAATATGACCAAGTGCAGTAATAGATGTTTCTTGTCTCTACCATAATTAAATTATTTTAATCAAATATAAACATTTTTCAAATTATATAAACAATTATATACCTTAACATCTTTAGTGGTCTTAACAATATTAATTAATTTCTCCACAATATTTGTGAGAAAATCTGCACCAGATGAATTTTCACCGATCTTGTCTTTTCCTTTATCGTTGATATCTGAGAAAACTGATAATGAAGTGTATCTACAAGCCTCACTCAAAGATTTAGATGCGCCAATTACACGCAAACTTGTGGATGAATCTAAATCTGAAGCAATCAGTTCAATTGCTTCTATTATAAGATCTGGTGATACCATAGATTTAAACGTTTTAGGATATCGATAAGTCATTCGACCAATTATATATCCCAAAGCAAGGATACTTCCGTGATGATAATCGGATGTCTATTTAAAATTTTAAAATTAAATATTTTATTAAATTTCAAAACAAATTCAGTTAAAAAATAATAATAATAATAATATATATATATATATAAATTCCAAACCTGTCGAGAACGATCTCTTGCAATCGTCATGAATTCCTTTATTAAATCTTGAATGATTGTGCACCTCTCAGGACTATTTTCTAACTCACTTGTGCTCACTATACCAAGGACGTGGGCCATGGAATTACGTACTTCAAGCTTTGTTATACTCAAAAAGGTCTATAAAATAAAACGTGTTAATATATGTATCAGTAAAATAAATTTTATAATAGAGACTGACCTTTATCCAGCTAATTCGATTTTCATAAGATCGAGAAAGAGAAGATGGTCCAAGAGATATTAGTTCCAAAAGACACGATGATGCAGTAGATTGCAATGATGCGTCTTTTATTTTTAAGAGAATGTTAATATCAGTAAAAATAGCAATGAAAATAGAATATCATAAGACATGCATTTACTCACCTATTTGGCCTTTGTTTGTTAACCCTTTCTCAATCAGCCCAAGATATACATTAAGTGCTCCACTATGTTGAGGTTCGTCCAATTCCATCTGATCCGTCATTTCCTGATCAGCCTTCCATTGCTCTTTTATCCAACTTTTAACTCGTGCACGTACATTGGAATCGAATAGTTTGTTTTCACCATCAAGTTCATCAATTAATTCATCAACTAACACAGTTGGATCTGCATTTACAATCATTAAATTTCTAAGAAATCGCAAGATATTAATATAAACTTCTGTACGATATCCAGAAACATACTTTTTTCCAGTAGATTGGCCAGATTGTAAAGTATCATTAAATTGTGCAAAAGATGATGCATCTAGAACCATAGTTGAAGGTATGGCTAAATTAAATTTAGATTTCGATTGATCATAATTGAGCTGTTCGACTTTCTCTGTCCGTTGAAACGATTTATTATTAATAAAATTAACAAATTCCAAAAATGAAGGAATTTTAATTTCATCATCCGGCTGATTTGGATGAAGTTTAGGAGCTCTTGAATTAGGAAATGCTAAACCACGGGATGCCATCTCTCTAACTTCTAACTTTTCATCAGCTGAGGCAAGAAGACAAATATATCGAGAAAGAGCGTGAGAAAATGGAAATAATGATACTGCATATTTAACAGCACAAAAACGTGCTTGGTGTCCTGGCTTATTATCGTAAATAAACGATTAGTTAATCAGTATAAACTGAAATACGATAAAGTAGACTTTTAATACCTTATCTATATTCTCTTCCAGAATATTTTCAATAGTTCTGATAACATCTTCATTAGCCCAAGTTTCAACATTTTGATATGCTTCCACCATATTAGATAAAGCCTCTTGAACAGATACTTTAACATTTTTCGTTTCCATTGTGACAGCTGTAAAGAAGTTCGCAAGTACAGATAAATCTTTACGGAAAATCTCTGGAACTGTTGTCATAAATTCTTATTATTAAAAACGTTAAATATGAAAAATTTTCACAAAGTCGAGAAATTATAAATACCTCGTCTTGCCAGCAAACTAACTGCCACATAAGCAAATCCTCTCAAATCCTCTTTATCTAGTTTTAAGCTTTCTTTATCTAACGTAAACATTAAAATTAGAAAATCGTTCGATCCATAATTAATATAGTAATTATACGATATATACCATGTTCATTAATAAACTTTAATAGTCCAGATAATAAAACTGGAGCAACGGGTTTTAATCGCGAGGAATCACCCTAAAAATAATATTTTAATGTTCTTAGTATTTAATTTTTTTTTAATAAGATCTCGTTCTTTTAATATTACCATTCTTGCTATCCATTGAACAAACCACATTCCTTGATTTTGCAATTTTGTATTTGTTGTGGGACCTTAACGATCATAAAGAAATGAGAAATATTTTACTAATATATATTTATAATTAAATAAGAAGATTGTTTATTTTTCTTACCATAAAGACAGTCAAAAGAAACTTGAATCATAGCAGGGAACGTGTTGGCTGCTAATCTGGATTTACAGAGATAACCCATAATCTTATATCTAAGAGATTGAGAAGCCGGATGACGCAATGTCTCTTGTTGACCTAACAAATCAATTTAATGACTCATCTGAAACCACTAATATTCATTCCCTTAAAAATAAATGAAGCATAATATACCTTGTTTTGCAACAGACCCAGGATTACTACCTTGATATAAATAGTATAATCCATCCACAACCTGAAATTTGATTAATATTACATAATTTAACTACGATATAATCCTTAATAATTAACTGAAATATCTCTTTAAATACCATTTTATCTTCCATATCTGGTTTCTTCATTCTCTTAAGGCCATTTTCACCACCACCAACAATTTCATGAGAAGAATCACATGATGCAGCCAACAATATTAAGAATTTCTTAAAATGTATACTATCGGGTAGCGAGTCTGGTAATATTACAGAAGAATTAACAAATCGAAGAATTCCCATCTATTTCAAGAAAGAATTATTAATAAAATAAACATTTTTTATATTACAAGCAGAAAGTTAAGACTGACCTTAATTGATATTAACTCTGAATTTTTAGAAGCCCATTGTGCTTTTCCATCATTAGTTACAAACTTAACGGCATTTGCACTAAGTCCTGGTGGAACAGATGGTAATTGAACAGGTTGGGGATTTTGAGATTCTTCTTGTTGTCTATATGATAGTTTATTTTATGAGCGAATCACGATATAAACACGTAGCTTTAAGATTGATTGTCTTACCCAGTAGCAGATTGCTGATTTGGCTGCCTAGGCTGAATAGGTGTATATAGAATAACATCTAAGAATGATTCTAGCAAAAATTTAGCATCATCAGGATGTGACGTAAAATTAATCGGATCAAGATCAGAAGGCGACTCCGTCTCTTTTGGTTTATACTTTTGCAATACCTATCAATAACCGAATATAAACTTAAATACCTTTTTTTTAATTAAAAAAAAGACGATTTAACATATTCTTTTAATTACCAAAAGTATAATATGCATTAATGTTTGCTTTTGGTTAAGAGGCTTTGAAGCAATGCCTCTAATCAAACTTGGTAGGTTTGTGATTTGTTCCTATGCAAAATATAATAGAATCTTTGAAGCAACAAAAATATTTCCATCCAAGAATTGTACTCATTCATACAATGAAAGAAGAGCGAGTTACCGATATTACCTCCTTACCTCTTCCGTTAATCTATCATAAGCCATTTCAAGGTACATAATACCAAAATTCTTAACAAATATTGACTTGGTAACCTTTTCTGTACAAACAAGATCCAAAAGAGGGACTAATGGAAGTTTGATGTTTGTTTTAGGCCGAACACGTTTGTTAATGTGAGCTAAGATGCTCATTACCTAATCAAAGAAAGATATTGAGTATTTCCTTCTAATTACTCAATTAAAAAATTTCTCTAACCTTTGTTTTCACAACTTCGTGTGGGCTTTCCAGCTTTAAAAGAACAGGGCTTAAAAAAATATTAAGAGTCTTTTCTAATTGCTGATCAGTTTCGGCAAGAGCAAATCGAAGCTCCACATTTTCGAGTAATTCTGAAATTATATTAATAAATTTTTTATTAATTTTAAAATTGAATCAATTACTTTTTCAGAAAAAAATCTAACCTATTTCTTTTTCTGCCATTCTATCTCTTACGTATAAAGAAAATAAGCAGTAGTTTTTTAATATATTAATTAATTGATTAAATTTCGATGATCGTGAAATTTTTTGCCGTATTTATAAAAAAAAAAAAAACCGTCGATCTGATCGACAAAATTGCGTAATTCATTTTGACGTTATAAATCTATAACGCGTAATATCAGAAAATTTTTTTTCGTAATCACTATCGTAGGCAAGTTACGCATCCCTTGACAAAATCATTTTTTTTTTTTTTACGATGAAGATATCTACGATATCAGAATTAATTTTGAAATTTTCGCAGAAAAGAAATTTAAATAACTTTTCTCAATATTTTTCAATAAATAATATACGTTCTTCTGATAAACTTTTATTTAGAAGTAAACGTATTTTTACTCGTTTTGTTTCAAGCACAACCCATTCTTATAATCAAAATAAGCAAAAACACAAATTGAAACCTCAACATGTTTTAATTTCTAATTATAGTTCTTTTATTAACGAATATATAGAAAAGCCACCATATAATAATTTTAAAAATTTATTAAAGATATCTCCATATTTTTTGCTTAATGGAGAACAAATAAGGCTCCTTCAAGAGCCAAAAGAGTTTTATGAAGAACTAAAGGTAATCAATTATGCACCATTTAAGTTACAAATGTTTTCTAATTTAATTGTTTTCTTTATAGTCCCAAATACTTGTTGCTAAAGAGCGAATTTTTATAGCTGCATTGTACATTGGCTATAGTGAAAAGGATTTGGTAAAATAATGTAATTTGGTTGTTGTTGTTATATTTTTAACCATAGTAAATTTTTCGCTTTTTTAGATTTTTTGACAATTATTTGTTTATTAATAGGTTAATACACTGAGAACAGCAATAAAGAAAACCAAGCAATTGAAAGTTCATATATTGCTTGATTGTTTGCGGTCTACACGTACTGGTCAAACACCTTCAGATAAAAGTCCTGCATTCCTTCTCTTACCACTTGTAAAAGAGTTTCCAGATCAAGTAACAGTATCTTTGTATCATACCCCAGATTTGACGGGAATTTTGAAAAAATTTATTCCTCCTAGATTCAATGAGGGGATCGGATTGATGCATATTAAATCTTTTATTTTTGACAACAATCTATTATTAAGTGGGTAAGTGTAAATTCTTTATTTTATTTTTTTTTCTTAACACACGTTAATCAAAGTTTTGTTAAATGCTTTTAGCGCCAATTTGAATCATGATTATTTTACCAACAGACAAGATAGATATATGTTATTTGAAAACACACCATCTTTGACAAATTATTTTGCAGATCTTGTAGAAACGGTAGCGTCTTTTTCATATAGATTAAGCCCAACTAAACTTGTAGATGAGGATTCTTTTAAGTTAGTTTTAAAGAATTATCCAGATCCTGTAACACAAAGTACTTTATTTAGAGAAAATTCTTCTCTCGTCATGAATAATTTTATTAAGAAATGGATAATACATAGTATTGAACAAGATCATAATTTATCTTTACAGAAATATGATACTATTGTCTTTCCGATTATACAAATGAATCCTTTATACATTAGACAAGATGAGCTTGCAACATTTATTGTTTTGGACGCAATTTCAATGCAGGGAAATAAAAGTAATGTTAATGAAAATAAGTTTTGCAGAGTATTTTTTACATCTGGATATTTTAATTTTACTCAAAGTTATAAAGAAAGGGTTCTGAATGCTAGAGCAAAATTTCAATTATTGGCCGCTTCACCAGAGGTACTTTGTTTGGGAACATCAAAATTGTAATATATATATTGATTATTCATTCATACTATGATTTTAACTTGATTATAATTTTCAAGGCAAATGGATTTTATAAATCTAAGGGTATCTCAAGATATATTCCACAAGCTTATACATTTTTAGAAAAACAATTTTATTCGGATATTTGCCATTATGGAAAAGAACATTTAATTAAAATACAAGAATACAAGAGGCCAGGATGGACCTTTCATGCGAAAGGTGTGTTATTAACTTCTCTTTTTTTTTGATTTATTCATTACGCCATTCTTATAATTATCTTGAACCAGGCTTGTGGTGTTATCTTGATGGAGAATCGTGGCCAAGTCTGACCATAATTGGATCCTCCAATTATGGATACCGATCAACTGAAAGAGATCTTGAAGCACAGGCAATCTTGATAACAGAAAATACACAATTGAGAAAGGCAATACATGATGTAATTATTAATTTAACCTTGATTTGTTGATAAGACAGTTTTATGATATTGCTAATAATTTAATGTATCAATAGGAATTGGAGAATATGTCTAAGTATACTGAAGAAGTAACGAAGGAAACTTTTCAGCAAATTGATAGAAAAGTTCCATATCTTGTTGGAGCTGCAACCAGATTAATTAGAACAATGTTATGAATATGATTGTTTTGAATAGTTGCATGAGAAATTGTTTTTGCAAACAAAATAAATATATCTTGAAGGGTAAAAGAATAAAAATGAATTATTATTATTATAAGTTTTTTATTCTTTTCTCACTATGGTAGATATATGAAAGTATATGTTCGAGCTATAAGGAAAAATAGATGTCTATTTACACGTATTCATACGAAATAACGAAAAGAAGAGATTATGGTTGATCTATTTATTACCAATTTATATAATGCCGAATGATAAAAAAAAAAGCTTTTCTCTTTTGTTATAATGTACTTTTAAATATTCTTAAGAGTATAAGATTTATGAATTTACGATTTCCAGAATATACTATTTGTCGTTTGTTTGCAAAGATTTTTATTTGGAAATATATGTCGTAAATATTTCCCATCATTAGAATAGATCTTGTTTAATGTAAGCCATTTGACCGATATTTTTAGAGATCTACATTGAGTAATGTCAAAATGTCACGTGCTTTTACAACCACCTCTTTTTTTTTAAAAAAAAAAATCTACGTTTCCACGCTTAATTGATAGTATGCATACATTCCATCGTTCAATTTTTCTAGCTTCTACTCTTACAAAATGCAATAATTATCCATCTTTTATTTTAAAAAAATATCAAAATAATCTAGTAAATATTTCTAAATTTACAACTTTTTCAATAGATACTCCTAATGAAATTTATAAACATACTAAGTTTAAATTAAAATTTGATCCTAATAAAGAAGTAGAAGAAGAAACTCTATCAATTTTACTTGATCCTCAAGGACCTTATGCGGAATTACCAAAATATAAAAGAGCTCCAGCACCAAGAGGAGTTGATTTCAAAAAGCTAACAAGCTTGGAAAAAAATGTTTTTTCTAATCCTTATGGTAAAATTTTTATAATTTTTTCTCATATATTCATTCATTTATCTATTTAATATATTTATATATATTTTTTTCTTTTTATCTAAATATAAGCTTCTATAATTGGATCACCAATTCGTCAATGTATTTATCATCAAAGGTGGTTTCCTCAAGGTATGTATCATTATAATAGTTATAATTCATTCCAAAATCGGTAAATACATTGAACTTAAACTTTCATTTAATTTATAGATTTCTTGGTAAGGTTCATAAGAGCTTATGATAGTGAAACATCTTCAGTATGGATCGTACCAGATTTTAGGGAAGAAGGTGGTTCAAAAAGACCTGGTAAAGGTTATTGGATAAGATGTAATGCTAAAATATTACAGAATTTTTTTGAGGAAGGTAATTGTATCAAGAAAATTTTCAAAAAAGAAATTTGATTCTTGATTTATTAATTTATTTATTTAATTTATTAATTTATTTATTTAATTTATTTATTTATTTATTTATTTTTTGAAAATAGGTAAATATAAATCAATTGATAATAGAGCATATTGGAGAGAAGATATGCATGAACATGTTTGGAATTTACTTGTTGAAGATTCTATATTAAGAATTGATAGAATTAATGAAAAGTTGGGTACAATTAAATTTCCTATGAAAAAAGAGGAAGCTTTTTTACCCATTATCAAAGATTCAGATCATTATTATGTAGATTATCATAAATCCATTAGAGGTTTACAATGTGTATTGGTGCTTGATGACCCTTCGGATACGACGATTGAAGAAGAATCGGATGATAAGAGTGAAAATGAATATTATAATATAAAATCAACGAAATTAAAGAAATCGGAGGATTCTTATATACCCTTAAAAATACCTTCAAATCATATTTGTTCATTGAGAAAAGTAACTTACAATAATAACTATGTAACTCAACATATTCCATTTTATTATGTTAAAACTATCTGGGGTGATGAAGGAATTAGAAAAATCAAAGAATATGCTCAATTGAAAGAAAATCAAAATATGATTGGTATAATATGTATGCCGCATACTAAACAATTTGCTATATCCTTATGGAAATTGAGAAATTTTTGGCAATAAAAGAGTTTATTTGTATATTATCGAATAGTTTTCTTATTATCAAGTAATGTTTTAATTTATTTAAATAACAAAATAAATTTATTTTCCGATGTGAATACAGTATATTGTACGTAACCTAAAGACATCTTATGGTTAACCTTCTTTTTTATACGATCAATATCTTCAAAATAAACGATTCCACTTTTCGTTAGAATTATGTTTAATATTCTAATATGCCTAGTTAAATTGACATCTTTATTGAATAAAATGACTTAGTATGATATTTTCATCAAATTAAGATATCGGATAAATATGAATAACTTAATGGCCATTGATTCATAACGTATCTACCCGGTTTCTGATGACTTGTTGTAGAATACTATTAATTTACAACAAGTCCCGAACCAATCACGTGCAGAATTATCACGTGACTAAACTGACTACGCTCTGGAGTCCGGACTAGAAATTTTCCTTGTTTTATTATATTATCTCAATTCACGTCAAAGGATGATTTGATTTTTTTCTAATCTGCGAATGAAAAAAAAGTATTATAAAATGGATTGTTTTCATGTTTTCCGCATGAATCTTTTGTTTTTTTTGTACAGTGCATTAATCGGTGATTACTGTTAAGCATTTCACTTTTATAACTACCATAAAAATCTGTGATCTCAATTCCCGAGAGATTTGCTGTAATCATAAAACAATCGATTTTAAAGTTTTATGAGAATAAACAAGACAAATGAAAGTGCATAATATATTCGGATCAAGGTGCGAATGACACGCTGCAGTAAAGGTAAAGAGATAAAGTTAAAATAATTCTTATATTTTAAAAAATATATATGTATCATATATACGGTATAAATAGAAGGTAGAAATTTATTAAGGAAAATTAATATATTTTATTCATCTATTTATTTATTCTAAGTTTATTCTCAATATCGGACATATTTTTGACTGAAATGGGTAACTACTATCTATTAAAATTTTATGTTATTTATTCTGACTCTCATCACTATCCGGAGAGATGACGTTAGTGTCGGTCGGAAGTGATAAGTGCGAATAATTTTGATAATAATTTGGAATTGCTGCAGAATGTTCTGAAAGTGGAGGTTCATATGAATAATGTCTTGCATTATATGTCGAAGACGACATATATAAAGCTGTTGAAGGACTTTGTGGAGGATGTTGAGGTAAAGGACTTTGAGGTGGAGGATGCCGAGGTGGAGGAAGAGGAAATTGAGGGCGAAAATATATTAATGAATTTCTCTGATGATTATCATCTGGAATTCTTTCCGATAATTCTATGGCAGGAACCTCATTATGTACATTTTCATCTATTGAAGGACGTTGAGATTGATTTTTCTTATCTTCTTTATTTTTTGAAAATTTCCTTTGTATCAATATTACTATACTACCACTAACGATAACAAAGCAAATCATGATGCCTAATATAATTGCGGCAATATTAATAGTATTAGTATTTCTCTGGTTATTAGTTATAGTTGAGGTATGTGTCACAGCCCTTCTTGTAACTGTTGAAAGAGCTGGTAAATTCTGTTTATTTTCAGTTATTGTAACTATTTCAGTTGATGTTATTGGAGAGGGAGCAATAAAAGGAGCTGTTGTGATAAAAGGACTAGCAGACGTCGAAATAACAGTAGGTAAAGGCGAAGATGGATCAGGAATTTCTGGAGAATGAGAAGGTACGGAAGGAACTGGAATGAAAGGATCTATGATTATTCCTCGAGCCCTTATATCCCCTTCATTTTCTTCTCCTTTCCTTGACATTATTTTTTCTTCCAAAATGGTAGAAAGGAAAGGGAGAAGGGAATTTTAGTATTATATGTAAATTAATAGAACATAGAAAAATAAAAGAAATGATTTCAATGATGAAGAATTTAAATATCATAAAAAAAGATCACCGTAAAGAATATAATATATTTATTTTTTGCCATTTATGTAACTATTTAAATGAACCTAAGCGTTATTTTCTTACTACTATATGATCGCTTAATTACTAATTATTTTGATTAGCAAAGAAAATTGAACGAATTTGGAAAGTAATCTATACCATACCAATAACAATCAGATTTGGTGACACAAAGCTAACCAAATTTATTACCAATATTTTACTCATTGAAGCATAACTGATAAGCATTGCTAAAATAAATTCATTATACTAATAATTAATCGAAGTTTAAGATGATCATGATTATACCAGTTCAATGCTTTTACCCAGATTTTTGACATTTTGTAACATGCTAATAGGTAAGGTAGGTCAATCCAATCACATTTTAATATTTTATTTTAAAATGATAACCATCCCACTTCGCATGTTTCTGTGGGATGGGTAACTTATGGACTCTTCACTCGCTAAATACGTTCAAACCACTGATCCTCGGAATGGACGTATCCTTTCTATCGACCTATAACAAGTCCCTCAAATAATCATGATAGACTTACACATGACTTCACTTCTCTTCTACCATTTATTATACGGTAATACAGTAAAATAACGGCAAAATAAGTCGTATACTATTCATATTGAAAAATCGAACTAGTGGAACGAAAGATATCGTAATCGTAATATTTCGTAATATTTCCATCACATATTTCATCCACACCATAAATCCGCCTTATTCTTTATTAATATCTTCCCTATCCTGAATGTTAATAGTTATCGCTTCAATATCTTGGTATTACATCAGATATATCAGAAGGTACTAAACTACGTTATATGCTTTCACTTCCGATTTGATGCCTTCTAAAGCATGGAAGATCAAATATAAACATTTACTTTAGTATATTATTGCTTGATACATTGACGCGCTAATCTTACATAAACATAAGGAGCAAATAAAACCATATATAGCGTGAGTGATTGATTAACTTTGAGGTATTTCTCCGAAAAAAAAAGAATTACATAAAAGAATTACTCAATTTTTAATAAGTTATCGTAACACATAACTCATATAACAATAGCATGTTAAAAGTAAATTACGCGTTCGCGTAATATAAATTATAAAAAAATTTACGTGATAGTTGCGCCAAGCAAGATAAACGGTTATGATTTCAGATCATTTCCCGAAGTCATTTTTCCCGATTGCTGAACTGGATCATCTCCCGAAACTTCAATTTCACTAATATTAATATGGACATTTTACTAGATTAATAAAAGATGTAAAGGTTCCCTTTTTAACACATTTCATTTTGACTTGGTCATACAGTGCATAAAAATGATTGAGATCATTTGATTACAAAATTTAAAATAAAATCACATTAATTAACAAAATATATACAGTATATATACGATAATAAAAATAATAATGCAATATATGAAACCTAACCTACTACGCAATAATTACAATAAGTACTGTACATAATTTATTACTGTAACTTGATAAAATTCTTGACGCCATATAAATACATATTATATAATAAATTAAAAAAAAAGTATAGTCTGGATATTGAAAATTGGGATTCTGAAAATCGAGATTCTGGAAATTGGAGTTTCAGAAAATGATCCAGTTTGGGAAATGAGCGTTAAAAACCAGAAAATGGTACATTTATACCAGCAAATGGAACTTTATTCTAGACTCTGTTTAATTACAGTATGAGAAATAAGCTTGTTGCAGAAATTGATTAAACAATTATTATTAATAACGAATAAAATTTCACGACAAAAATGCTTTACGCTAAATCAAGAAATATTTTAATTAATAAGATTATCCTACAAATTGAAATTCACATGATGCCCAATATTCAAATCATATGATTTTTAATTTTTTATTGTCGGGATTGCTTACTGGCTAGAAAAGATATATAACACGTGAAATATATATATGAGTACCCGACAATCCCGGCAATAAGAATTTTCAAGTGTCCACAATTTTGCTGTAAAGGGTTTGGCGATTTATCGAATTTTTCAAATTCGAGCAATTACATATATAATAAACGTTAAGTTTTGAATTCAATATATTGTTAGCCAGGTATAAGAGCTAAAATGACACTTCAATATTAGACACAATATTAATTAGTAGAATCGTAAAAATTTCGGAAAAGATTTTATTAAAGAATTTATTTTGAATAATGGATATAAAGTAATAAATCAAAGAGTAGTTAATTAAATTTTATTTGGGAAACCAACTTAAATTCGAAAGGCGAATTAAAAGATAAAAAAATTTGCTGAAATTTCTTAAATCATAAAATCAATATTATTAACTGTTACTTGAGATAAATTATTTTTTTAAAGTTTTTTTTTTTAAATAAATTTGATTTTGCTAAAGTAAAAATTTAAAAATTTTTTCCGCTAGCATGATACAAATTAATGTAATTCACCAGTATTATTCCATCCATCAATAGACGCGTCCTTTAAAATCCTATTTTTATTCTTATACTAAAATTCTACTTTGCGATAGAAATGTCAACTCATCATTGATCTATCATTTGACATAGTCAATCATTTGTGAGTGATGTGAGTGAATACTGTAACTTATGGCCAATAAATGTTATATAAAAATATAATATATACTATTTTATTTTATGCGATTAATAACTTAATGTAATATACAATAAAAAATTGCTATGATAATTGATGTTCTCTATAATGAAATATATATATATATATATATATATACACAAATTGTTTATAAAAATTAAAAAAGTAACCGATAATATAATTATTATACTTAAATGGCGCGGCCTACTATTAAGTATACCTCATACAATAATACAGTCCATTAATTTCTGAAGTCTTATTTAAGACTTTTTTGTCCTTCAGGATTTCCTTGTTAAAGTAACTTCGAATTTATCAAATGCACGCCGGTTATTTTCAAAAGGAAGATTCGCTTTTTGAAATAACGATTCTTTTGTCTTCTGTCCAAGAATGATATCGTCCACACGATCTAAAATAGCTGATATAAGGATGGCAGCCAATGTTGGAGCAAATTTATCGGCAGCTACACATTTTAATTTACCATATGAAAATGGTATATATGCCTTATTCATTTTATTGAAGAACCGCTTAGGTTTAAAAAAATTCGCATCTTCTCCCCAATTTTCAGGATCACGATGAATTTTTTCCACATCGATGGTAACAGTATTATTTTTTTCGTCAACTCTATGAATATGTCGTGTTGGAGGATATAATCGCAAGGTTTCCTGAATAATACACCATAGTATAGAAGAATCATTCTTAAGTGTAGAGTGGTTCGGTTTCTTTAGAAAAGTTTTGACTGCGTCATCAATTTCTTTAAAGTTGAGTTCTTTGTTGTCATAATCTTTTTTCAATGAGGGGCGCACTTTAATCTCCAAAATGGAGTATAGGACAACCCTCCACATTGTTTCGTACGCGGGAATTAAAACATTTAGAGGTGATTCTAAGTCATCAGCTAAAGAATTATTTGTAGCTTCTGAGCAAAATACGTTTGGAAAATGCTTTCTAGCAATTTCTGAAATTTTCTTAATCACGTTGAGAGTTTCACTAGCTTCGGATGTTACACTACGGAAAAGATTTTTGAGCTTGCTTTTGGTTTTCATTATTTTTTCAATATTTTCCTTCGTATGATTAAGTTCTTTGGATTTGAGCCAAAGGTCGTTGATTATACCCGGAGCAATATTAATAACTTTATCAACGTTCACATTCATCCCTAAATAACCACATAGCACAACATTTAACGTTATTTGTTGAATCCAGGGAACAATTTCAACAATACCACCCTTATCTAAATTAGAGTAATCGTCTACAGCTTTAAGAGTAATATTTTTAATCCTATTCCATCCTCCATCATTTAAATCGATCGATTTAACAATAATTTTACGGAAGTCTTGGTGATATGGTCTATCCGAATTTGTAAAAGGATTTGAAATCCCAAAGGTAAGACCCAAATTATGATTTGATTTTACTCGAGAGTCAAGACTACTGGAATTAAGAATATCTTTAGCCTTTTGAACGTCACTAATTAAGAGACGTTTAGAAGGGTTCGCGAATAACTTTTTTGGTCTAGAAAGATAGCAAAGGATAACCACTGCAATAATATAAACTAGATAACTCATGTTGAAGTAAGTGAAAATGTTAAAATATTCATATTCACTTTTAGCTTATTTATATTTTTTTAAATGAATACCTAAAATCCTAAAATGGACAACTAGAATCGTAATTGTTTCTCAAATTGGAAATTAAATTGAAGCATCGGAAACTTCTCAGGTAAACTCAATATTTTAAAGAACTTCTACGTGTAACTGGAAATCAATATGTTTTTGAATATAAAAATGGAAATTCAATGACAGTCGTGAAATTTTCTCCGGGTAATTCGGTGAAGTTGAAATAACATCCGTACTCCGAAACAATTATTATAGAATTCTGTTTGTTTTTGTAATGCATAATTAAATCATACGACCTGGAGTATTGATTTATCCAAGTTATTAATTCGTACATATATAGGTTAGATTGGGCAAAACACAAAGAATAACTACTTTTCTTTTGTATCTTTTAATATTGCCTTATTAGTGAACAAAAAACAAAAAATAAATTTAAACATAATAATTATGATTGTCACAATAGTAGACCGTTTATGAGCATTTGTAAATAAAAAAACTCAAAACATTGATATTTTCGTGATTGATTATTGTTGATATTGGCGGTAAAAATCTAAAGTAAGAACAAAAAAACAAAAGAAAATTTCTAATTATATTTTAGTTATTTATTAAAAATCTAAATCAAGAACAAAAAAACAAAAGAAGATTTCTAATTATATTTTAGTTATTTATATATATGTACACAATTTCCTTTACGCAGATGGAAAATTCTAAGTTTATCGTAACATTAAAATCAGGTTCTTTCGTGATGAATATGACGTATACCGACCGGGTCACCGGGACGTATTTAGTACAACTTCACGGGACCCGGAAATTTCTAGATACATCAACTTCGTGTAACATGATTTCCATAAAAAAAAAAAAAAAAAAAAATTTCTTTTTGTAAAAAGAATTATGATAAACAAACAAAAAATATTTAATTGTATTTACCCTATATACTTTAAGCAGCGAAAAAAAATATTTTTTAATCAAAATTCTATAACGAATTTTCGTCTATTATCATCAACAAAAATTTCTAATTTTAATTTTACTTTATCACCGTATAATAATAATAAATCTTCAAATCAACAAAGACCACAACAAAATCGTAAACCTCGTGATGAAGAAATTAAATCACAATATATCAAATATGTTAATTTAGAGGGTCAATTACAAGGGACGTACCCATTAAAAAAAATTTTATCATCCTTTGATAGAAAAAAATATTGGTTAGTTCAAGTTTCACCAGCTAACGCTGCAAAAAATCCTTTACAACAGCTTCCCCAAGAACGTCATCATCAAGAACAAAAAGAAATACCAATATGTAAATTAGTTTCTAAGCAAGAATTATATAAAAAAAGTAAACAAAAACAACAAACTACTCCACATATATTAAAAAAAGAATTAAAATTAACGTGGAAAGTGTCACCAAATGATCTTACACACAAATTATCTAGATCAAAAGAATGGTTGGAGAAAGGATATCAACTTCAGGTGGTTATTAGTGATAAAACTAAAAAAGATCGGTATAATCAGGATAAAGATAAAACTATTTTAGACAAAATTTTAAATGAATTAAGCGAATTTGCTAAGGACATTAAAGAACCTAAATGGATTGATGGTAGTGTTACAGTACAAATTCAAGGTAAGATTAACGTTCACAAAGATTTTCCTACCGGTGTTGATTGTGATGTTGATGATATTGACGATAGTGCTATTGATACTAATAATTTTGCCTTGGAGGATGTTAAGGAAAAATAAACCATTTATATCATCAAATATTTTAGGGATTTTAATTAATAATTTTGCAAGAGAAAATTCACTAGAAAAAAGGATCTAATATATTAGAATAAGTAATTACTTGTTTTTAGATTTTAATTTAAACTCCAATTCTTGATAATAACAATTGGCTAAGATTTCATGAATAAATATTACTAGATCAAAAAAATGATAATTTATAACTAGTACTAAATCTGAACATGATATAGATGATTAAACATTACATTGACTGTGATTGTATCGATCTAATGAGTTTTCATTAACGACACTTCCAGGCCATATAACGACATCCAAAAAATGGTATGTCGTCATACAATAATATGTCGTTATAACGAGATGTCGTTATAACGGCGGTACTTATAACTATCATTGCTAATTTGTAATAAATCCTTTTTGTCATTGTTGTTACGAAATAAATATTTATCGTACTAGAATAATGTCCATAAATTGAGATTGACATTTATTTCAGCAATAGGCCTATTATTTCAGAAGATTTACTTTTAATCATAAAAGCGTTTCGACCGATTTCAAGGGACTGGCTCTTAAAACGAGTTGTCTTCAAATTATTAGCCAATCAAAATCATTGATCATCATTCAATTCATTCATCATCGTTTGTTTAAACTTGATGCATGTAGCTCATTTTATTTTATGAGAGTCAAAGTGAGCCGATAAAGAACCGAAATAGAACCGATGAACTGGTCTCTATCCCTAGCCCTACTATACAAAAAATTGTACTTTGGATATCTGAGCTGGTATTCATTCTCTAAATCGATTACTGTGGCGTTACGAAAAATAATTTTGTTATTATGAATGAAAGTAATAGATAGGCATATATGGAGTAATTGGATGGAACTTCTATTTTATGAGTAATCACTCAAGATTGTTGCCACCTTTTAAAATTGCTCCTCCATTTTCTTTTCTTATTTTTCAAAATGATTTTTTAAATATGAATAAAATGAAACATTAATGTAATGAGTTGTTGACAAACAAATTAAATTATAAATCTTTAATCAATAATAAAGTTATAACATTAATGCACTTTCTAATGAGATCTCAGTTCTAGATGACAAGTTTGGAGAAAGAAACATAACGTAATAATTAATAGCATTAGTTAATCGAGCTTGGTTAAAGAATTACTCCGAGTTTGTATAGTTTTATACTACAGAACTATCAGATGTTACGCTTTCGACGGATATGGCCAATTTATCTTGAATAGTTTCATATGCTAAATGACAAAATAATTCTTGATTAGTTTAGATATTTCAGCATATAAATTACAATAGAACTTTTTTTAAAGAACTTACATGATTGTAGATCTGACCCCATATTACTTTTCGTGACATTGCAATTACGAAGCAAATCACCAAAGTCATGAAGTTTACTACCTGAACTTTTTAATAACGGTTTTAGTTTCAAATTGCGTCTCACCACACTAAGATCAAAATCACACTTATCAAAAGATAGTTTGTACTTTTCACTGAAATATTCGTGAAGTTTTGCAGAGGTTGGCCGGGCTTCCGGGTTGTTATCCCAGCACTGCTCCATCAAGTACTTTAAAGTGTCTGGAAGATCGGGTGGAATTGTCGGTCGAATACCGCTGACGATATCAATTGCCAAGTGGCAATCATGCACTCGGTCGTGAAAAGGTGGGAAACCAGTTAATATTTCGTACATTAACATACCCAAACTGTAAATGTCAGCTTTCGGGGTGAACCTATCAAGACGCAACACCTCTGGCGCCATATACGGTAAATTTCCATATATGCTAGTCGGTGGCTTATTCGCTGGCCCACACAATCCTAAATCAGAAATGAACCATTTTGTGTCAGAACGGCGCAACACGTTACCAGAATGAAGATCACGATGCACTAAATTGTTATCGTGAATTTGGACAAGTGCTGAACAGATACATCGGAGAATATTATAAACTTCTTTCGCTGTAATCGAGTACAAATTTTCCTGAATATAGTGATACAGATCACTCTCCATTTCCACCATGACTAACATAAAGTCATCGCTCTCAGGATCCCGTGTTACACCACAACAATGAACCACCTGACATCCGTGTCCGCGCAAGGTAAGATGCAACGTCAACTAATTATCATACTGTCGGTTAGCGTCGCACCTGCACCAAGTATAAAATTAAAATTCGATTTCACTTGATAAAAACCTCTTTGAAATATTTCGTATCAGCTATGCTTGAACCCTCAAGTCGTTTCATGATGACTTTATAAGGACCACTCCGTCCAAAAGTACGCTTCTCGTTGTCAAATTCTTTCATATATCCTTTCGTCCAGATCGCAGTATAAATAGTCGCACAACCACCTCTGGTCTTGTATTGCATATTTTCGAGTTCTGAAAATGGAATCCATTCCTGTATCCAACCAGGTAACGGAAGAATCATTTGAGATTTCCTGATGGCTTCATCAATTACTTCATTCCCAGATGACCAATTTACAAACTCAGATTTTAGTACATCACGCGAACAGTGCTCGCATGTATTATTTGTATATCCAGACCGTCCACATAGTGCACATTTATATTTTGGGCCCTTAAGAAAAAGCAAGTTCCGAAAATCCTTATCAAATGTAATTCGGCGTTTGGTTTCAACTTTTTCAGCAACAGTTAATTTCTCATGTTGATCGATGATGTACAGCTGATGCTCATATTTTTCATTTAGATCATTGCCTCGTGCAGCGAATCTCGATTCATAAAAGACGGTTGTAATAAGTTCATGGCGTAGTTTGTTGAACTCTTTACAATATAATATTCGAACTTAGTATCAGATGATAAATGTACAAAGTACTTTTTTATTTATTAAAGAACAGTAATTATATTAATCACCTTCATTTAGATTATTCTCATCGATTCCTATTCTCTTTTGTTGACGTACGGAGGTATTTTGGTCCTCTATGGTTATTCTAACTTCTGCAATTTCATTTTGTTGCTGGCTTAACTTATTAATTGAATCTTTCACACACTTGGCGATTAATAATACTGTAAGTAAAATAATTGAGCCTGAAACGACAAACACAATTATAACGGATGTTAATATCATTGTATAAACGTTCAAACAAGTTAAATATACATAAAAATGAGAGTCGACATTTGTTTGCGGTACCACGTATATGTTTGTATCTGGTGAGAATTCCCAAAATTCAGTTCCATCTGTTTTCTGCTTTTAAGTGTTGATCATGAGATTGTATCACCAACTTTTAATAACCCGGTAAATCGGTAATCTGAAAGATTTTCATCACGTAATTTGTTATCTCCAACAAATCCACGAATTTCAAGAATTTATTCGTTGTAAGATTGAGGAAACGGAAATTTTGGTAAGATTGAGGACTTACAAAGCATTGCAGCCAAACAGTTTAGAGCAACGCGTAAATGTCTTAAAAATTCTTCATGGACAACACAAGAAAAGAATTAAGTATGCGCAAAATTGCCGAAGTACGCTTTTGAACGCCTCCTGTACGTTTTCATGCTATTTTGTTTTTTTAGAAAACTAGAACCACTGGGATAAACAAAAGGTTTCGTTCATAATGTCAAACAATTTGAAGTTCATATGAAACAAACAAGAGGGATGTAATGAATTTGACTATCTCCATGGTATAATCTCTCAATATCGCGCGTTGTCTATCATTTTAATCATCCCAAAATCTATGGTCTTGATGAAATAAATTACCGAATTTTCCAAAGATGCTTCAATAGAAATTTCGTAGATTGTCAAGCATTGTGTGATGATGTCAAAAATGTTTGAGCGTAGTAATAGGATAAGACATATGCAGATGAGTAAGCGAAAAAAAAAAAATCGTGTGTGGGAACATTATGATCATGGGTTAAGGTTAGTTTGTCTATTTTTGTAACTAAATTTTTACTATTTTTTGTAATAATAATGGCGATATTGTTTACAGGAAAAATTTAATTATTTTCCCGCAATATATGAGGAAGTTTTGTATGTTAACCACTTTTACCTTTCTCGATCCGCCTGTGCCTCCCAGATGAAATTATTTAAATAGATTAATAATAAAATTGAAAGACCATCACGAGTCCAAAGATCTAGACTTACAATCTAGACTTACAAACAAGTGTATGGGTGAATCTGAGACATTTTGCTCTTATGAGATCCCTATGAAGCGCAGAGGTCAAGGAAATCGATCGTTGAAAGGTAGAAATCTCAACAATCATGCAGATACCTCTTTCTTGAGAACAACACGGAAACAAACTTATCCGTTCCTGGATAAGCAGCCTCTCAAAAATCACATCTATGGATAGAATGGCAAATATAGCACTTGGTAAATTATTCCTTCCCGAAAAATAATCAATTTGGTAATTATTTCCGTGAATGAAGCATTTGATTCCGGATATAGAAATATAAGCCAGAATTTTAAATCTTATAATACAGATGGGACCCTGTGTATATATAAGGAATTAAGGATTTATTTTTTTTTATCTCAAAAAAATATATTTATATATTAGTGAAAATGGGACATATTAAACCGAGATTCTAATAGTACGATTATTTTATTGGCGAGATTAACATTTAATTCTAACACAACATATGTTTTTAAATGAGGATACAGATTAACATCTTTAGAAAACATTCTTGAACGGAAGCTATTAAACTAGGCGATGATTTACGGATATGTAGAGATTATGTAGCAAGGAAAGATAGAAAGCAGGTCGATTAAGATTTAGTGTAACCGTGATTCTTATTAGTTACGGAGAAAAAAAAATGTAATTTTTTTATTTAAAGAATGAAATATTAAAGAGTATTAATAGTAATCTTATTAGATCATTAAAATCATGTACCATCACTGTAGTTGTTATACCACTACATGTAATTGCCAAATAATTAAACAATAAATAAATAAAAAAATATCCACTATTAAACTGTAAAATTGAATTAGTTTTTAGTCAAAGAGATAAATAAATAAAAATTTATACTTTGGCAAAAAGTAATAAATTATTTAAATTTCAGATTACAATTAATTTATACTTTATAGAAATTTATAAATAAAATAATATAGTAAATAAAAATAATTATTAAATTTTTTTACTTTGAATAATTTAAAAACAAATAATTATTTTAAAATAAAACAATAAATTATATAAAAATCTATAATTATTATACAGTTATTATTTTATTCTATTTATATTTAATTTTTTTTTATAAAATAAAATATTAATAAAATTAATTCTATAAAGTTTTTTAATATTATAGACAATTTAATAATAAGATTTATTATTATAATAAATTTATACAATTATTAAAAATATAATAAAATTGAAGAAGAAACCTTTGAACATTTTTGGGTATGTATTAAAACGAAAGACATTGTAAAAGATATAATTAAACGTTTTAAGAGTTTTTTAGTTAAATTTATACAAGAAAATTCAAG
>QZLH01000691.1:70923-81201 GCA_003833135.1 Oehlia diaphana
CCACCTCAAATTTTTCTTAATGATCAATCAGCGTCCATTGATAAATAATACAAAAATAAGATCGTAAACTGCAGGACATTCAAAATCCCAACGCTCACAATCTTTATTTTTTTTTTTTTTTTTTGTTTTTTTTTTTCAATTAAAATAATAATAAATGCTAATTGACTTAATTATAGAACGAATGGTTTATTTCGTTTCATGCCTTACAAATTTGAATAATAAATTAAGTCGATTTCAAGAAGATGATACAAATGGGTAAGATTTATATATTTGTCTTATATATAATGTAATTAATTTTTAGCATATAATTAATTTATTTTCATAAATTTTTTAAGTTTTACGGGACGAATTTTATCCCTTAAAAAAGAGAAAATGTTAGAATTGAATTTGCCAATATTTTATAATCTTTTTGAATTTAATTCATTTGGTACAAATTATTATATTATATGGAAAATAAATGTTAGAAAAGTAATTTCAACGGATTGTATTTTAAAATTTGTAGTTGAACAAGGAGAAAAAGTAAGTTTAAATAAAACTTTTTTTTTATTTAATATAAATTACGAAATTACGATATTAATATTGTTTATTTATAGAATTCAAATGAACTTCATACTAGAGAGCATATAATGAGATATAAGGATATATTAAAGTTTGAAGGTTTAGGTTGGCTTGAATATATGCTCCCAAAATATATATGGAAACCGAAATGTCAACTTTCAATTGAAATCACTGGTTCTATTGATATGGTAATAATTTATATTATTCAACTTTCTTTTCAAAATAAATAAAATAAGAATAGAAATTTATTATAACTTATATAATTATTTTTTAATTTATAGCAAATAGATTATGTTCGATTCACTAAAATTAATATTGGTAAGAGTAATAAGTTAATTCGTCTTCCTAATATGCGTTATTTATTACCATATCATCAAAATATTTGTCAAAATGTTCCCGAAACTTTTAAGGATAAGTATTTTTTAAGAAAAGAAATGGAAAATTTGATTGAATTAAAAGATATAATTTAACTCATGGTAATTGTATATCTTAAGAGAATTCATATTTCATATTTTGTAAAAAAAATTTTTTTCTTAAATAAAATGAACGATTTTAAGGATCGTGTATTTTCCACCTCAAATTTTTCTTAATGATCAATCAGCGTCCATTGATAAATAATACAAAAATAAGATCGTAAACTGCAGGACATTCAAAATCCCAACGCTCACAATCTTTTTTTTTTTTTTTGTTTTTTCTTAAACGTTAAAATGTTTCGCAAGAATTAATGCGTCGTAAAAATTAATACCGGTATTTTATTAATGCGTCGTAAAAATTAAATATTTTTATTAATATTTTTAAATAATTTCAATAATACTTGAATTAATGCTATTAATTAGACTTTAGGCCAAAGAAATAAAATTATTCGTTTCTCATGCTAAATTTGACCCGGCCGCCCGGAAAAAAAATTTATTTTTCAAAAATATTTAGCCGATTCCTAGAAGATGATTGTAAATTTTTTTGCCCGGGTCACCGGGTGGAAAAAAAATTTTTTTTTTTTTTTATGATTATGATTGGTCAAAACCAAAATCACATGACTAAATAAAATAAATTTTTTTATCTATTGGCCTTATATTAAATAAAAATGTAATTTTTTGCATATATTTTAAATTTTTAAAAATTTTTGTATTCATGAGGATATTGGTGTCGGGATTAATGAATTTGAATTTCGGGATTGTGAACGTCGGTATTATTATAACCGGCATTGTCGATAAAACCGAAACCTGCGCATCGTCGCACAAATCGGATCACGTGATTGATAGTAACTCTATGAACGAATTATAAAAACGAATTTGCGATTTTTTAAGGGTAAAAATCGTTATATCAAACTTATAAATTTTTGGAACCGGAGGTTCGTTATATCGAGTTCTGACTGTATTTGTATTTCTTGACTCAGGTCCCTCTTTCTGATTCAAGTATATACTTCTAAAAATTTTCCGAGCATTCATAATAAACTTTTTTGTGTTCATTTAATGAAAGCATAAAAATAAATAAATAAATAAAGTTAGTAAAAAATAAAATATGTCATATATTATTAGATTGTGATTTTTATTTAAAACATGTGAAAAACGAATGATCATCATAAAATAATTTTTTTCTCTACAATTTTTATATTAAAATTTTATATAGACCATATAACCCGAAATAAATGTCAAATTTTTTACTAATAGCTGTAATAGCTGTATGCAGGGGTTTTGAATAAGGTCGATACACAAAAATTAGCACCAAAAGTTGGAAACTAATCCCCTGACAGCCTGACTTTATCATAATGATCATAATGATCGTTCCACAAAATGTAAAAAAGCTTACTAGTGTATTGTTTTGTATTGTTATCAATTCATTCATATTAACATGGTGGTCAAGATAGTCTTTTCAATTTTATTTTTTTTACCACAGGTGCACACTACTTTTTTAGGATGTATAATACAAGCAACATATTTATGCTTCATAACTGTCAACATAATATGTATTCTGTGATATATTCTTTATTACGCGTAAATATATAAACTCTGACAAATTTGTATTAAAATACGCAAAACAAACCCCTTACTTTTAAAAGAATCAATTAAATACGCAAATTGATAACATGACTTCGCTACAACAATTTACTGATTGCCCGTAATTCAAAATCCCTAACCCCATGACAACGCAAAAAATGCACCCTGGGGAAGTTCGAAACGTCCAAATGTTACAATCCACTGATATTAAGTATTCATCCTTTTCCAAATAAGTGAAATAAAGTAAATACTACTAACTGATACTAGGTGTTTCTATACGAAATGCGTGATCACATTAATGACGAATGATGTCATTTATCACAGTCTACATTTGACAAATTTCAAATGATTTACAGTATGATCCTTTGGACAAATGACTCCCTAATTCGAAAAATGGTCAAATGACAATATCATATTATTAGTATATGACCATTTTTTATCGTATTGTTGGTGTAGGGGAAGAAAATGACCATTTTGATCATATTATTGGTGTAGGGGCCATTTTCGATAAAATATTATTGATAGGGGAGGAAGCAGTGTCACATATTTTAGTTTTAGTATAGGTCAATTGTGTATATATTGACCTATAAAGCAGGATACAAATTGTGTCACCAAACTCTATTCAATTGTAAAAAGTAATGGTTTTATTTATAGCTTTTTTTTTGCCTTTTTATTAAAGCGAACGTTTATTTTTTTAGTTACTTACTTTTAATTAGATGCATTGTCGTCGAATGAATTCTTTTTTCTTCAGCATTAGGTGTTTTTAAAGGTAAGATTTAAATTACAGGCTAATAATTTTATGGTTTATTAAAGATAAGATTTAAATTACAGGCTAATAATATTATGGTTTATTAAAGGTAAGATTAAATTACAGGCTAATAATTTTATGGTTTAAAGAAAAAATTTATTTTTATCTTCGCGATCACCAGCTTCAAATTAAACGAGCATAGTTCCAAAATTCAATTAATAGGAATAAATAATTTATATGTGTATTTTGTTAAATGTTATAAATAGATTAGTATGATATCATAAATTAAATAAAAGTATATTCATATATACCTATTCGAAATTACTGAATACTTCTAGCACGCATAATAATTTAAGGATAATGTGTTTGAAATAATTGAAATGGTGTAGCAAAAAATTTGTTCTGTCGATTTCAAATGTATAAGATATATTTATTTTTCAAAATTTCAATACACATACAACACAGCACATGTATAGAAGATGACGAGAAATGACGTTTATTTCTGGCAATCTTTTTTACCAAAAAAAGTTCAAACCTGTGATTTGTAAATCTTTATTCCATATACCCTTGTAAATGTAGTAATGTTCTGCCTGGCATGGGGCGATTAGGGGCAATTAGTATTGAATGTCGATTGTATTTGGACAATTATAATCGAATTTAATTATATAAAAATTTCATATGAATAAGGAACAAAATTTTAAAAAATTTAAAAGATATAAAAATAACCTCTTCATCCTTATTTCTCGTTGAATAAAAGATTCTTTTGCCTAATATTAAAACGATGTCTCAAGTACAAAAATTACCATCAAAAAATGAAATTAGTGCTAAAGCTGGTAATTGTCTAACGAATAATAATGAAATGATGTTCAATCAATCAGGACTATTACATGAAATGATGAAGCAATGCTGGGGAGCCAATTTTGTTTCTCCGATTGAACAAGAATTTAAAAGAGGGGACTTTAAAGTATTAGATATAGGATGTGGTAGTTCAAGTATGTGGTTATTACAACTTTCAGAAGATTATCCGTCAGCAAAATTTGTTGGATTGGATAAAATTTCAAAATTTCCTAAGGACTTTTCACAAAATAATTTGCAGTTTACTCAAGGTGATATTTTAGAGGGGTTACCTTTTGAAGATGATTCATTTGATTTTGTGCATATGAGATTTGTTTTAATGGAATTCACCGAAGAACAATGGGAAGAAAAAGTTATTAAGGAATTAGTCAGAGTATGTAAACCAAGTGGATGGATAGAACTTTTAGAAATTGAAGAAACTAAACTTGTCAGTCCATCTTCTAAACGTTTATTAGCGTTATGTAAGTTAATTAAAAATATATATATTTTTTTTTTTGTATTTATTTTTCTTTAAGAAATTAATTTTAAATTTATTATCATTTCAAATAAAGTTGGTGAATATTTAGAATGTAAAGGAATTAGTAGTAGTGAGAATATTATGACCGAAGGGATCTTTGACTTTTTGGATGCTACAAATCAAATTGATCGCATTTATTCAGATGAAAGACTTGTTCCCATCGGAAATTGGGGCGGAGATTTAGGAAAACTAGTAAGTTTTATATTTAATATTTTTATTTTTTTATTTTGCCTGTTGTAAATATCTTTTTAAATGACCTTTCCGTTCTTAATGTAGGCTTTAGAATGGAGTATTATGATGTTTTGTTCATTAAAAAAGATGTTTGTCCCGTTAAGAATGAGTGAAGGGGAATACGAAAGATTATTAAATCAACATGCGATGGAAAATGAGTATCATTCTTATCTTATTTTTCGCAGAATTTATTGTCAGAAAAATTTTTAAATCGTTACTGATTTATATTAAGAAGTATACGAATGAACATTATATACGAATGGACAATATGAAATTTCGTAAACTTTTTTTTATTTTTTAATTTTTTTAACTTGTCAAATTATGTTAATTATGTTAATTATGTTGTAGATTTATGTGTAAAATATTACTTTAAATATTACTTTTAAATATTACTTCAAATCGTACTATTTAGTATTTTTAGTGTTTTTTGCACTAGCATATATGTACAGTATTTTATTAAATAGAGGCGATATATATAACTTGGATTATTTATTACATATTTAAATTAATCATCAATCTGTATTTTTTTTTTTTTTTTAATTTTCACGCATTTAAGGGGTATTGGAATATTAAAACTTAATTTTTTTTAAAAAAAAAAACTAAAAATTTAAAAATTCAAATTTCAGAATTTTTTCATTGTTCATCCAATCCTATACATATACTGTATGTAAATGACAAAACCATGCTTAAGTCATGCGCTCTATGAATGATATTGAATCCATAACTCCTTATTAATTGAATTTCCCCTTATCCTATAACTTTCTTATTAGTTATTCCCTTAACGACCTCCTTATTTTAATTGCGGATTGTACAATTCTATAGAATGCGATTATTTTTTGATTATTCCTTTTTTAATTCAGTCAGTTGACTAAATTAATTAAACGTGAATTTCGGATACTTATAATTTTATTAGAAGGACAATACTATGATTCTATGAACCTGAGATCATATGCAAATGAAGACCCCGAAATATAATATGATAGAGGTAGTTTTGCATCACCATCATAATAATTTTTTACGGAGATAGATTTTGATTTGCGTAACAATCTATGGATTTTTAACTGAAGTCATGTTATTTATTTGCGTATTTTAATTGGTATTTCTTAAATGTAAAGGTTTAAATTCGCGCATTTTTAATACAAATTTGGAATTATAGTAGGATGTAATATCAATTCGCATTTATCATATTGACAAACTAATGTATCAGCTATTGAGTAATGAAAATAGGGATGTTAAGTAGTAGTTCGGAAACGATTTGAACAATTTTGAAATTATTAATACAGATGACTTTATTACAATAAGTAACTTTGCCTAAAAAATTGATTTCAATTAATTGTCAAAGAAAAAAAATGTGCAATTGCTTCGGACTACTTTAGAACCGAACCGGTTTCGAACCCGGTTCCTAACAACTAAAAATATTGATTTCCCATTATAGACACGTTGGATTGCTTAGCTTCATTAATTAAACTTGGCTAAAAGATTATTATAAACGAGATTTACTAATATTATAATAAGAGAAAATAAATGATACTCAAACCAAGTAATTTTCAATAAACTACTTCCGAGCTACTTAAGCAATTTAACATCCCTAAATGAAGATCGGTATTATATGGTTATTTAGGTCAAAAATATATTATTTAAAAATATAATAGCAGATAGCAATGTTTTTTTTTTGCATTTTATTAATATATAATATACGATAGTACATTTACAATTATCGAGCGACTATCACATGATGATAAAGTCAGGTAATTGATTTGCCTAACTATTTGGAGTTGAGTGCGTACCGACCTTATTAAAAATAGCTATTATTTCGACATCCCTTGAACTATATATATATTTCGAGTGTCCTTGCAACGGATGTTGATTATCAATTTTTGTTAATTAAGAACGCAATAGAATGTGAAATTTAATGACATTTAAGTCAAATTAATTTTTACAATCTCCTTAACTTTATTAATAATTATTAAACTTTTTTAGGGGGGTTTCAAAAAAATGCCAAGAGAATTCTTAGTTTTCAAACCCTTAATTTCGAATCCATCTAAAAACAGATGGTTATTATAATACAGTAAAAATCGGGATGAAAATTCAACGTTTCGCACGTAATTGGCAGACATTTAAATTGAAAAATTCGTTGATATGTTTGATAGGTAAATCACATATGCATAAAATTCAGGGAAACAGAATAAACTAAAAATATTATACATTTTTATTGTAAATAAAAAAGCCGATTTATATTGTAAGATCATAAAATTTTATAATAATGTCGTTCTTCAATAGGCGAAACTCGTGAAATCACGACTTTAGTACTACTTGCATGTGATTTTCACGTGACCATATGGTTGAACGGTAGTAACGTTTTTATTTGTTAACCGTTAAATTACTACCCTATTACTTTATATCGGCTATGTAGAAATTATAAAGATATTTAACGTTATTATTTTTTTAATAATAAAAATTTGTTATAACTTTTTATTTAAGTACATAAAAAAAAATTGGTATAATCCCTTTTTTCTATTGCTTTACTTTACATTGGCTATATAGAAGTAATGGATAATCTTTTTTTTTTTGCTATTTACGTATTTCTAATTTTTTAATAAAGTTATTAACCCGTTTGTCATAAATTTTGATTACGAAAATTAAGCGGATTAAAAATAACATTTTGAAATAATAGCAGAATTTGAAACAAATAATATAAAATTTTTTCCGATGTTAATATGATGCACTATCGTTACAATGTTATCACTATATTATTACACAAATCTTATAGATTGTGTGTTATCGTAATTGTACTTAACTTCCTCTTGTTATAATTGGATAGCCACGGATTTTTAAGCGATCAACGTACTAAATTTCCGTTGACATAGCGCCCCTGGTGACACAACTATAACAAGGTGGGAACCTGATTTGGATAATGGTATCACCTGACATCGTTAAAATAAAAAAAATATTTTTTCACTATACGAAACTCAATCTTCTAATGGTTAGGACTCAGGTTCTACAAAAGAAATAGAGAAAATGTTTCTTTTTCTTAAAAAAGAAACGTTTCATTAAAATAAATAGCTTAAAGAACATCAATTCTTACGCATCAAAAGAAACCTAAGACAACCATCTGGAAAATGTGAAATGTTAAGAAATGTTTCATTAAGAGAAACAAATTAACCAATTTCTCACCAAAATCCTACGCGTCCAAATGAACAAAAGAAAAACCTAAAAAAAAGAAATTTAGTATATAAACTATAAAAAACCAAATGCCAATAAAAATAAAAGAAACCCTACTTAAAAGAGCGTATCCGAAGAGACAAAAACTCATCTAAAATCACAAAAAAAGAATTCGTGTTCAGGGAGATTCGAAGCAGTTGTAAAAAAAGAAACAGGGAAAAAGGGAAAGGGAGGAAGGTGAGAAAAAAAAGGAAAGAGAAAGGAGAAAAAGAAAAGGGAAAAAACGGAGAAAGAGGGAAAAGCAGCTAATAAAAAAAAAGGTTAAGCTTAAAAAAGCTTAGTCTTTAATAATCAAACAAGATCATCGGTTCATCGTCTGCCGCAGTAATTTCCAACAAATTCGTTTTCTTATTCCTTTTTTTTAATTATATTAAGGTATGTACAGTATATACTATATACATAATTAATTAACAAAGTAATTAATACATAAATAACGAGAATATTAATATTTACAATCAAAAAATATATAGTTTTTTAATATATTTTTTGATATTTTTACAATACCTATAATTAATACGCTTTTCCTATGTATATTTTCAATGAATTAATAATATTATACAAAGTTGAATAAAAATACGTTTACCAAATAATAATAATAATAATATTGTAAAAAGAATTGTTTTGATGCAGCCAAAACTATCTCATTGCGATACTGGATTAACGTTGTTTAAAAAAAAGGATCATCACTAATTATATTTTACGTGTGTTATAATAATAAAGTAACGATACCTCGCAAAAATTCAACTGCAAAGTATTTGAAACATGAAAAGTTCATAATAAAACTGAAAATGACTACTGTCGAAGTTATACTTAACTGATATTTGAATAACGAAAAAAATAGTAGTAGATTATTATTAAAAATAAGTTGTTTAAAAAATGTGCTAGTATATTATTTTTGCTACAATGAACGTTATAATTTCTTATAGAATAAATTCGTAAAACGTTGAGATGATCACCATTCTATTTCTTTTTATAACAGAAGCTTCGATGCAATATTCTTACCAGATTTACTCGGAACTTTACAATCGATCGTAAGATCATCGAGTTTCTTGACGGCTTGAATATCATAGTTATTATAACATATTTTGAACGCCTCTTTTATTAATGTTTCAAGCTTGTCCATTGTTCCGCATTTTATGAGCCTATCTACATTGGTGCCGTTCAGGTATCTTTTTAATACTTGTTTAGCGACGGCACGAGTTATAAATTCATCGATTTCAGTTCTTGATGGAGCTGATATTTGTCCCTCTCTTGATCGTATATTTTTAAATTCTTCCACTAATGAAGCTATATTTTTATTGAATTTACTGCGAAAATCAGTTAATACTCGCTTTGAATGACAAATGATCTCTACAGCTTCATTGCTATAAAGTTCATAATTAAAAATATTTGCGATTAGGTTCTCAATAGTTCCGTCTGGTGGATCTCTGCATCGAAGGAAAAGACATTTGATCTCTTCATGCCAAAGACGAGCAAGTCCCTATATATTAGAAGTAATAAGTTTAATAATCACGTTCGATATAAGTGATACAATAAACAATGACGGATAATACCTTATCTTCGACATTATTATTTGATGCTATAGTAGGCTGATGGATTACAGTGGCAGGCAAATCTAGCGAAATATTCATGGTATCACGCATTTGATTTGCCATCGATAATACGTCTGGTCTCTCCAAAACCAACCATTGACAAACTTCGAAGCAGGTTTTCATGTCTTTAAAAATTTTAGGTTTTCCTAAATTCATGAGAANACTACAAATTTACCCGTCCTTTTCCTAGAAGATTCAGAAACCTCGTTACTGTCACTATCTTCATTCATATCAGCTCTTTGTCTTTTTTGGATTTTTTTTCATTTTTCATAAAACTCATACCGGCAGGCTAATTGGTTATGATTAAGTTAAACTGTAAAGAGAAAACGAGAAGTACTGTAAAGTAATATTCTTCGTACTTTTATCATCATTGTCATCTTTACTATCAGTCACTTGGAGCAAAGCTGTAACATTATCCAAACTATTCATACTTTCATAACTGCTGATATGTGATTCCCTTTGTTCTTGAGATTTCACTTCAGCAATTTTTTTTTCTATTCAAAATGTAATTTGAAAATTTTTTTATTAGATTAATGTAAATTAGTATATGATTATGTAAAA